>CAMOHE010053865.1:12390-22922 GCA_946598075.1 Artocarpus hirsutus
TATTTTTAGTCCCACATAATTGTATCGTCTATTAATTCATTTAAACTTGACACATTGTTAGGGCGCTTAACGATTGAAAGCTTCAAGCGGGAAGCGGTGTCACAAACCAATTGAATAAAACGCTATATTTTAAACATTAAGTGTCCAAGACAACAAGGAAATGTAGAATGTGGTTTTTTTATTCTACGTTTCATGCAGATATAATTACAAGTGGTATATAAGCCTTAAGAAAAAAAGTTTTTTTATACATACGGATGTACATGAAGTTAGATTAGAGTGGGTATAATTTGTAAATAGGTATATGATCTTTAGATAGATAGATGGAGATAGTAGATAAACAATTGATCAAAATAGCTCAAATGTAAATGATCTTACCAACACCTTGTAATTTCAATATACACCAATTTTTGTATGCAATTAAGGCCTTGCTATAATAGATAACACACGGGACTGGCCATCCCATGGGAAATCAAAAATTTTTGGAGATTTTTTTTTTTGTGGTGATACTAATTTTTCACAATGGTTTTTCAGAAAACATCCGTGGAATATAGACTTCCACAATTGTTTCATAGCAAATCGTTGTGGAATAGAGGCTTCCATGACAGTTTTTCAAAAACTATCATGTCATCTTAATTATTCGACTATGGTTTTCAAAAAACCATTGTGGAAAAATAGCCTTCCACGATAGTTTTTTAAAAAACCATCTTGGAATAATTAAGATTCTATGACGGTTTTTCAAAAAACATTGTGGAATAGTAGCCTTACATGATGGGTTTTAAAAAAACAGTTGTAAAATAATAAGATTCCACTATGGTTTTTTAAAAAACGGTCGTGGAAGTCTCTATTCTATGACGGTTTTTTAGAAAACCGTCATGGAAAATTATTACCAACATCACCCTTTCCGCACCATTTTGCCTATTACACGACAGAAAAAAATCGTCGTAAAAACTCCATTTTGCACCATGATTGAAGTTTTCATGACCGTTTTTTAACCATCATGAAATTTTTCCACGACAGTTATAAACTGTCGTGGAATCATCAGTTTGTAGTAGTGGAACAATTTTTAATGAGTGGCACTGCCTATTCTACATGGCATGTTGTCAACATATATGGTAAAACATATTATAATGCAGACAAGCAACGTAACATGCAAAGCTACAAGTAATATAATAAACAGATGTAATATCATGGTCCATCTTAGAGAAAAGAATAAAAGGATTACAAAAGATCAATCAAAACATATATTGATTCTTTATCTTGTATCTTCACGTTGAATCTTTCTCCATGTGGCATTCGACTTCAATTTTTCAATCTCATATAAATCAAAATTTATTTTTTTGGTTTTCATAAAATTTCATGTTTTTTAGAATTGTCTCAAAAAACAAAAACTACACTAAAAAATGCAATGTTTTTAAAAAATGATTTTGCCCACTGTTGGCTTACTAATCTGTGATCATCGACTTGTTGGTCTGCGACCATCACCATGTTGGTATAGGGCAACCAGCCTACTGACAGATGTTGAACCAACATTTTTTCTAACTTTTGTAAAAATAATTTTTAAGCAGTTTTTAATTTATTTTTCAACAATTCAAAAACATAAAAAGTTATAAATACAGAAAAAAAAAATATAGAGAACTCCAATCACCTCCATCTTCTAGATCCGTCCTTGCTTTGAACAATTATTTTAATAAAAATTTACAAAATATGAATTAAAATAATAAATCCTAGATAGTGATAATAGACCGCTATCTAATTACATGAAAAACCTACATACACATTCTAACATCTAAGGAACTACAACTATCAAAATTAATTGATTAATATAATAATTAAAACAGAAATTTAATTAACTATAATTAATTAATAAGCATCAACCATATAATCTCATGACAATATTTAATTATATAGAAACCCTAGAGTGGCAACTTTCTAGAAAATAATTTCAAGCATAAGAGAGACTAAGATCACATAATTTATGTCCATAGCATGATCACAAACTCATAAAAGCAACAGAAAACTATGGCTCTGATAAGATTGTTTGAAAACGATATGCAACAGAATTTTGAAAATTTTTAAATCAAAGTCTTTTCCAAATAACAAGTTTGACATGCTAACTATATAAATTAATAAAAGATCTTACATACCTCTTTAGTAGACCAAAGACTATAGAAACACCTACTAGAGAAGAACATCTCGGAAGAGCCTCAATCAGTTGGTCTTCCTTGCTTTTCTTTTTCCATGATTAGAATAAGAGTGGTCACATGTCATACAATTTTCCTCTAGTGACTCTCCTTCCAACTACTTGAGAAAACCAAAAGCTAAGGTTCTAGATGTGGAACAATAGCTTTTTGGGAGTTTTATAGTTTCTCTCACTAGAAAACTCACTCTATACTTCTTAAATGATATGAGGAACAATGAAAAATAATTCCCCTTATATAGTAGTCAAATTTAGGTTAATCCCTATCAGATTAGGTTTCAAAATTCAAGTCTAAATCAACTTCTAATAAAAAATGCATAAAAAATGTGCAATAGTATTCTCGCATGGTTGCATGCCAGTCTGTGCGATTGGCCTGCTGAACTTGGCCATCGACCTACCAACCAATTGATAATCTGGAGATCTCAAAATATCTTATTTCATGTGGGAATCTTACATAAAGCCTTAATTTTAATTCAAATAATCCAATAGAGAAGTTATTTAATTAAAATAGTCATATATAGATAATCCCATATTAAATAAAATATTATCCAAATAATTCAACATGTTTACGTTGAATTAATTTACAAAATTAATACAATCAATAAACCAATCATGAGTTATTAAATTCAATCTATCGAATTTTAGCCAATCTAATAATTAATATAAGTCCCCAATATGTAGGAAAAACATGATGTATCGTTACAAGAATTATTATGAGATAGCAAAAGGGACCTGATGGACATATATAGATTAAGCTCCTATAATTATAAAATAACATATCTCAGATATATATATATATATATATGTTATAACTATCAACTCTAATGCTACTCCACTAAAACCTTAGAGTTGTACTTTCAAATTATATAAAATTACGAAACTCTAATAAACTAATCTTCATGACATATCATAATGTGTAACATGTCCATCGGATCATCATTATTAGCTTAAGGATAAATTCTATTTTACCTTTTCAATTATTTTTGTCTTATGTTCTATTATCTCAGTGTTGGAATACTTACTATTCATAAATAGTATACCATTGGGTTAATCCTATATATCTAAACGGTTAAGCGCTTTAGTCTTCCAATTATAGATAATGCCTACAAGAAAATATCATTAACTCTACAACAAGAGCTTTGGATTCTATATCTATGAATAACGAATCTATATCAATCGAGTCATGTCTCCAACGTACTAGTATACGTACTATCATCAAATCAGAATGTCAACCTTTAGTACATGAAAAGAAACAAGTCAAGAATACAGGCCCATTAAGTCATTTCAAGATTAAGACATAACATATATGATTGTCTAAAATGAATTGATTTAAACGAATAGAATTATTAATCAAATCAATTCAACTTTTGTCACAATCTAATATAAGGTCACCTATGACATTATACTAATAGTTTTACTCGTGGAGTCTCACTCCGATGACCAAGACAAGCCATCTCCTATTAGAGATGTAAAAAATATAATAATTTTAAAATAAATAAAGTACCTAACTTTATTTCCTCGAATGTGGACCTTATCACTTAGACTATCACCTTTAAGATTCATGTTTTTTGTATAATTTGTCCATCATATGCACGATCTTTAAAGGTTTAGAATGATAGTCTCAGACTTTTGTTTGCCTATCATATATTTAATAGAAATGAACATAAAGAAGACAATATTTGATATACAAACAATAAAGAAACTCTTTATTGATTAAATGTCTCAAAAAACTTAAGACATCATTTAATCCTTAGGGCGCCTAGTTTAACAAATTTCATATATGTTATCTGAAATTTTGTGATCAAGATGCAAAGAAAATTCATGTAATAAAATTTCATGTACATTGTATGTACAATTATTGTTAATTGTTGCAAGCAATTTACGTACAAATTTTGTTAGCTTAACACTCAAAAATTTGTTAAATACTTTAAGAATAAAATTAGTGTCATAAGGATTATTGCTAAATTCAATTTTTTAACAAATCCCAGTAAGTAAATATGAGCATATAAGATTACAATATCATGCCATAATCCTACGCAGTGTGTGACTTGACAGCATTCCATTTATACCAATTGGTTAAACTGGTATGACTTAAAGTGTCTACAGTCCAACTGGAGTTGGAATACAAAATGCAGAGTTATTCGAAACAATAAAGGGTGCATAGTGTAGCGAGAAGATATTTTTAGACTATCAAGAAAAATCTCATCAGTACCATATTGATAGTACAAGAAAAATGCTACATTAATACTAATCAAATAGATAAAAATTATCACTCTATCTTTCTCCCCTATTTTCTCTCTCTTTCTCACAACCACTCAAAAACTCCAACTAAGATTCTGATGTTTATTTTTGACACAGTCAATATATTAGAAAACTCTCACCAAACTGATTCCAATGACATGTCATGCCTATCGTAACTTCATACGAAGAAGCCCACATCCCTAAGCCATCAAAAATCCATAATTTTTGATCGAAATATGTTTATCATCTAACATCCGATTGACATGATTTCATTTTTCATGAAATTAGAGTGACAAGATAAACAAAGCCTAGGAGGTAGGGCTGTTTAATTTTTGTCAAAGCAACCTCATTATAGCTTTCTATCTTTGCCACCACATCATTGCCCTCTCTCAAATTCATGAAACCACCATGACAATATAGAGATCGGAGTTGGCCAATGTCAACCATCACTAGGTACATTGGACCACCATTCAAGGGGGAATTAAGATGCATCACCATTTCTAAAAGGTTCAGAGGGGTTTGGGAAAGGAAAGTTCTCGGCCAATTTTAGGCTAGCATAGTTGGAGGACCGTCATATGTGTCACCTACCCTAGCCGAAATCCTTAGTCCCGATTTGCTATGTTAGAGTTAAACTAACTAAAATTGTCCTCACCAATTGATTCAAAAGGGTCAATTTAGAGGGAATAGGTTCAAGCTGAGCCACCAACAAAGCCTAAACAACACCAATCAATGGTGGTCAAAGATGATCAATGTTGGTTAGTTATAGTCAATGAAGATCAATAATTGGCCAAAAATTCAAAATCTAAAAGTTGCCTTCCCAACATTCAATTTACATTTTGACACCAATTCCCTGCTTATTTTAATATTCTTAATACAATAAGGTCTCCGTTCAAACTTACACCTATTGTACATGGATTGAGGTAAGGCAGACCGAAAGAATGGAGTCTAGAACAAGCTTTCTAATGTTTCAAAAATCTCCATGAATCATCCTTAGCCATCCACAGTCCCTCTAAGACTATTCTTGAGAACACTTCCTAGATTATAGGACTTACGAGGCACAACCAAAACCATTTAGCTTGGAATCTAAGTAAGTTTCAAAGCTCATCTATAGTATAAAGAAAATGATTTTCATGTGCTCTATACATGATTTAAATATGTTTAAATTTATTCTACTTATTATTTTATATGCCACATTATCATATAAAGTACATTTAGTATTTGTTTTGCTTATTATTTTAAATCCAATTGATGACATACAATATGTTTATTAAGTTTATAAGATTGGCAAACTAAAAATAAGATAGCTAAGTATCATACCAACGTCTACTAAGGTACATATTATAAGTCTCTCGACCCAAGGAAGCATCATGTTAAGTTACAACCTCGATGTTCGATTGTCATGCGAATTTGGTACCTACACTTGGGCCCATAGCTTAAGACAAGATAATATTGATGATAAGCTGTTCATAATTGTGCATAAATAGAATCATGCATTAGGTTACAGCTAGCATTTATTTCAAGAAATGTTTTACGAGAAATATTTCATGGAAGATGTTTCACATGAGATTTTATAAGGAGGGATTTACGTTAAACGACGGACCAAATTAGGAGGTCTTAGCCCATGAAGGTAGAGGTTTGAATCCCTTTGGCATAAGTGGTGATTGGACATCACCAAAAATCTAGTTTACAACCCATAGTCGTAACAAGGTTGTAAGCAATCACGACCTCCACCCATCAAGATCTCTTTTTAGACCTTCAAGTAGTGGGAGACTTTCCACAATAGAGCATATTAATATCCTCCTTTTTATTTTCATTCTTATTTTTAAACTTTTAGGTTTTTATTTTTTATTTTTTGAAAAAATCTAGTGTGTATGGGCTAACTAATTAACTCAAGGAGAACTTCTTCATTTTTCGTTTTATATGATGCTAGTGGACAAAAGAACTTCCTCTTTGACAATGAAAGCATCTTTTCCACTATAGCTTTTTCCCTTCATTTATACTTTTTTTTTTTGTTAATCTCACTAGTACATACTAAAGTTTAAAGATAAGATGATGGTTAGTCCATCTAAAGTTTAATCTCACTAGTAAAAGCGTTGTTTAGTCCACCGTTGTAGTATGTGGTATATATTAGACAATGGTTAACTTTGCTATTTTACTTTAAATGATAGTTTATTGAGAAAACCATCATCTAATAATGTCTTGCAATAGCCAAAACATGACTAGATTTTATTTGTTCAACCTCACAATTCACTGATGACATAAAATTAGCAATCATTTATAAAAATTAAACGTAAAAAATATAAAAATTTAATTAAATGTATAGTTTATGCACATATGTGTTGTACATATTCTCTCCATTCACCTATCATCTCACTCAAATACTCATTAGTGTAAAATTCTTGGCTTGTCACGGCATGTATCACCCATTCATAATATCTAAAAACAATTCATATAATTTTTAATCACAATTCAACAAGTATATATACATAGTAGCGTGCTCATCTTTAGTCATAGAATTTTAGTAAATCCATGAGGCATATTGTAGAAGACTTGAGTTTTTCTTTTCAACTTTCTCTCATTTAAGGGCCTAACTACAATTGATTAAATTACAATCAATCAAAAAATATATGCTATACATTAGCAATAATAAATAATATACTTTAGAAGAATACACTTACAATCGAATCATCATTTTAAGGCCAAGTGGATCCAAATCATCATATTACTCTATCTTTTTAGAAGTAAATAAGGACCAATATTGACCCCACTGTTGTATGACATAAATAATATCGATCGGCTCTTCTTTTATCCAAAAACTCATAGAGTATCCTTACTCATTCTTCAATCGCAATCGCAGCTTGGCCTAGCATAGAGGAAAAGATAAGTAATGAACCCATATTTGTTGAGTTGAATTCTGACATGGCAATGGTGCCATAAGAAACTATCACTTCGACAAATTTGTGATCAAACAACAAACTTTAGACGATAGTTTTGTAAAAATTGTCATATAAAGTTCTTAAAAGACATGGCATTGACAAAATATACGAATATTGTCATGGAATCTTACCTTCCCATGATAGTTTTTCAAAAAAATTGTCGTGGAATCTCTTTTCATAAAGATTTTTAAAAGGCCATGCTTTTCATTGTTTTTGCAAAAATGTTGAAGGGCCGTTATCTCTCTCGAATATTTTAAATGGCAACAAACCTTCCTTCCTTCTCTCCAAAATTTTAAGATGATTTCCTCTCTCTTTGTGTCTCCCCATATATTTAAAATCTCACACTCCCCCAATTTCCCTCCACCCTACCTACATAACCTGTCTCTATCTTGCATTATGACCACCAGTGTCGTGAACACTAACCTTGCCTACCATCGTGAACATCCTTTCTCTTTTGGACCTTTGCAAGTCATCGCTCCCATGTCCACCGTTGCTTCAATCATCATGAAATAAAGATATGCTTCGATCAAGATATTTTTGTGTAAATATTTGATTTTATTATATGGGCCTTATAGTGGATATATAACACATGAGATTGGCCACCTGTGAGAAAATTGAGGTTTTGATTTGATTTGACTTTTTTTTTAATGACAGAGCATTCATGATGGTTTTTGGCAAAAACTGTAGTGGTATCCTACCTTTCAATGATAGTTTTCACCTGAAAGCATAATGGTATCCTACTTTTTGTGATAGTTTTTGGTGAAAACCATCGTAGAAACTTGTTAGGGCAACAGAAAGGGTACCTATGTTCTAACCATCATGGAATCTTTTAAGATACTACAATGTTGGACTTCATGATGGCTTTTTAATGGACATGGTAACTTTCCATGATAGTTTTAAACAATCATAGAATCCATCATTTCTAGTAGTGTGTAAAAAAAGAAAAAAAAACAAAGATTGTTAGATGGCCACTAGTAACAAGTAGAAAGAAAAAAATGTATATAATAAAATATTGTTGACAATTAATGGAAAGTGCAAATATAGTTTTATACCTCATGTCATTCATGGCACTACTCGCATTAATTTGAGTAAACTTGGTAAATCAATCAATGTCCTTAGTAGTGATAAAAAAGGGCATACCTTTGATTTGGGTGGTGTCATGAGGCATCATAATTCTAATTGTGCTAGAGATGTTTATGGATTATTTTGAGTACCTATGTAGGCTTGCTATTTTTAGAGGTAATACTTCCAAACCATTTATTTGTTGTGTCACCTTCATTATATCTTTTGTTAGCTCTTTTTCCCCTTGTTAGGAGCTCCTTTGATTGGTTTGTCCATAGACACTATAGGCTCTTTGCTTGGCTAATGGGGTTGGTTAATTGAAGCATTGCTAAATTAACTTAACGACCTAATTTTAATCCATGCTTTGGGCTAAACAATTAATCCTCTGAGATTGTCACTCATGACCCTATTTTTCTCTATTAGAAAGGTATTAATTGTAATGTGTATATTAGCTTCTCCGTGTCATACTGTGAAGGACATTTGTGAAAAAAGTATCCATCCACACCCTTCATCCCACAATGAAGGTTAATTGAATAACATTAGCTTCCTTGGTTTGTTGATGGTGTTAGAAGAAGGTAAAGTTCACACTCATCAAGACTGATAAGGGCGACTCTATAGGTGGTGTTGGCGGGGTATGACTTATGCAACTTGCTTTCACACTAGTGCATTGGTCAATCATAGGAGTTGAATTTTTTCCTCGTGGGAGGTGCAATTACCTCTAGCTTGACTTCTCATGTTTCTTCCTTTGGAAGAGCTTAAACTTCATCATTTCCACCTCCCTCCATCACCTGTATGTTGGAGCTTGACCAGCCGATGGAACAAAAATGTGGTATCCTCAGCAAGGGAGTCAAAGTTTGATAGGCTCTAAAGGAATACTAAATTAAACCTTGCTATTATTATGGTCATTATCAAGTTTAGTGGTGAGCAAGGGTTTATTCCCATAGAGGATTTGCTCTAATTAATTACACTATTGTTTTAAAACCTATTATTTTCAACATACAATACCTTTATTTTCATATACAATAAACTTATAGAATATTAAATTAATGCCAATGTTGGTTTAAATCTCAATTAGCACATAAATAATTAGATTTAACATAATTAATTTCATTTAAAATTATTGGGTGCTACATATGTAACGCCCCTTTCCAGACGCCACAGATGTCGTTACATTCATTCTTTAAAACGTTAATTGGAGCAAACTATTGTAATTAATAACGTGCATTTGAAATCATAGTTTGGAAAAGCATTCCTAGGATCATTACATTCATTTTTTTTTTTTTATAAATACAAATACAATTTATAGGAAATTATAAATTTACTTAATTAAAACAATTTGCTTTTCCATAGACATTGTATAAATAGTTTGCTAATATCATTTAAAAATTAAATGGTCCTTTGAAAACAGAATAAAATTTCTTTGAACATGTCCCGGCCGGCAGGCCGAACATTTAACTTCGGTAGGCCGAACTGAACCGGCAGGCCGAAGGTCACCCATCGGCAGGCCGTCCGAGGCCTTGCAGAATGGGGTTTTCAAAAATACAAGATCGGCAGGCCGATGCTTGGCAACCGGCAGGTCGATTGGAAATCTTCGACAGTCCGACCAGTATGGTCGTCAGGCCGAACCCTTTAAAATAAAAAATTTGATAACAAGTTTTAAAACTTCAAATGCGAAAGAAAATTTTATAAAATAATAAAAACAAATTCACAAAATTTATAAAAATTATTCTTAATTTATAAACATACTCAAAATCCAAAATCATATAATATTTCTTTAAAGCTTCTTTCCTTGGCGTTCTTCCATTTGCAACCATCTTCCTTAACTCACACGCCTATCATTGTCCTCCGCCTACTCCATAACTTTCTTACCCTTATCTACAACATGATGAAAAACTTGAATAAGCTAATGCTTAGTAAGTACATTGTAATTCTCACAACTTAAAAACATTTCATGAACATCATCATCATCATAATAGTGCAAAAACATTTCATGAACATCATCATCATCATCATCATCATAATAATGCACTAGGCACATTTTCATAGGAACATATCTTTCATTACATCATCCATATTAAAACTTATCCATTTTATCT
>CAMOHE010053866.1:7585-28500 GCA_946598075.1 Artocarpus hirsutus
ATAGCTGTGGTTGCTTGTATCCTATGGGATCGAGTTTGCTTTGGAAGCTATCAATGCTAAGTATCATACAATACAATCGACGATCAACTGTCTATTTTTCTATAATGTTGCTAATAATCGTATTCGTTGGCTTATACTTCCTTCTGAAATAACAATAATATTGTTCTGGAAATTTATCGAGAAAATAAGGTGTTTGTGAAGTAAACCATTCAAAGAGCAGTATTAATATATATATGTTGTACGAATAATAATATTGGCAAAGAGTTTAAATAGGAAGGAGCTGTGACAGCTTTATATCCCTTAAATATGGATTTCCTATTCATTATATATATATATATATATATATATATTGGCTTAATAAAAAAAGTTCTAATGGTGCATCTCACGTCTTTATCCTTTTGGTACAATGGTAATGTCAGGGGTGGAAAAGACCAAAACTAAAGTCCTATTTGTGATATTTAGAAACACGTGTATCCGTCCCCAATGTGGCCTTCCTGATCAGCCCCGGTCAACAAACATGGACTTCTGGTTCCAAATTAAACCCTACAGGCCAATAAGCTTAAAAGCTTGATGAAGAACTAATTTTTTTTTTTAAAAAAAAGAGGGTGGTTGTTGAGGGAGGGGGCACGGGGGGCATGAAAATAAAGGTTTCATGGATACGAGATTAGCTTAGAAAGAGCTTAAAAAAAGAAGAAGAATAAGAAGATGATGATAATGAATTTGATGTTTTAGCTTGTCCCAATGTCTTATTGTTTCTTGATTTCATTGAAAAAATATCATGGACAAAAAGATTAGGTGAAGTACAAATAGAATAAGGACAACTTTTTATTAAAAGAAGCAAAAGAAAGGAAAGAAAAAATTACCCTACGTGGAAAAATTATTGTTTTGAAATTGAAATTTGACACACTTTTCAGAATATTTGAAAAATAACCATATTAACATAGTAATCATCACAATAATGTTACATTTAATACTATATACTTAATTAGTTATTAATTATTTTAATGTTATTATATTAAATTATATACATAGAATATTTACAAACTGAAATCATATTTTAATATTATAAACATAATTAGGCCATGGTGTCTCATCAACTCAATATATATATACACACATATATATAAAACATTAGGCATCCATTCATTGTGGCAAATTAACGAGATTATTTTGAAGTTGAGCCCTCAAACGTAAAAATATGATATTTTTGTTAAACATGTTAAATTAACATGAAATCTAGGCTAATGATTATGGGCCCATTTGGTAGTGTTTTTATTTTGGTTTTTATTTTTTAAAAAATCTAAAAATGAAAAGGTTTTGAGGAATACGTTAAGACTCTTTTTGAAATTATGTTTGGTTGTATATAGTGGTATGTTTTTTAACATAAAATATTTTAATTAAAAGATTATTTATGTAAAACAAAACCAAATTAAATTATAAAAACAATAATTATAATTATGATTAAATATCAAACATTTTTAACTGAAAAATAAAAAAAAATTCAAGAAGAAACTCTTCTCCTTATTCGCTGCAAAACCGCTAGCTCCGGTGAGGCTACAACGCCAACGACCTGCAACGAGAACAAAGTTGTGGCGACAATGAGAGGCATGCGACCAAGATCGAGGTTGGCCATGGGGGCTTTGCAAGACGACGGAGCTATGGTGGCACGATTCAACGTTGGCATCAGTGGGTGGTTTGGATGACGATCCACGCAAGCCCAATGACGACGAGATCCACGCGAGCTCCTACGACGACGATGGAGTTGTAAAACCAAAAGAAAGCGCAGGAAGGACGGGCTGCAAGGTCACTAGGAGGTTGGAGGTCTTGCCGACGAAGGGTGGCCGTGGGGATGATGGAGGCTAGGGTGATGATGGCTGCTGGAAGGAGGGACTTGGGTCGAAGCTCTCATCGGTGAGTAGTGATCGCAGGGGTGGCATCGGCTAGGGCAACACTGGTCGCTATGAGGAAGGAGTGGGTTGGTGGTCGTAGGTCTAAGGGAAAATGAGGGAGTGGAAGGGATATAGTGGGAGAGAATTTGTGAAAACAAGTTTTTTTTTTTTTTTTTCAGTTTAGAGGTTTTTTTGGAATGTTTTTTAAATTGTATTTGTTTTGTTTTTGGACCAAATTTTAACCAAACACATTTTCATGTCTCGTGACATTTTTTTTTATTTTAAGGAAAATATATGTACGTACACACACACACACACAAAGGTGTGTAATTAATGGCTACACCACTGCATGACCACATGGTGACAAGGATTACACTAACCACAAGATCTACGTAAGATATTCTTGTTAAAATAAATAATAATGAACTCTTGACATTGAACGTGATGACCATTTGATTTCTAATTTTCTTTTGATCCTAAATTTTTATTAATTTTTTTTATCAGTTTCAACTGTTAAAGCTACAATTGACGAACTTCTGAATTTAACATAAATAATTACACTCCATCGCATAACAACTAAAAAAAATTGTAGATACATAAATTATATTAAGTACAAGATGTCTTTTCAACAATTTATAACAGCAATTAATATAATATTTTGGATTTAGTGTAATTAAAAAAATTCATATTATCACGCCACTGACACATGATTAAATAATTGTAGAAATTTATCTTCAACTTGACGATCATGGATAAAAACTATCAAAACAAATAACAATTTTAGGGAGCAACCCATTTTAAAAAAAAAAGTATAATGAAATGTTACAATATTCATGATTCAGTTACTTACAATGCCAATAACAAAATAAAAATCAACTCTATTGTAAAAGCAAGATGAAATTATTAGTCTTTTCTCAAAAAAAAAAATAAATAAATGCTGATGAGGTTGGATTAAGTTCTCTTACAAAGTATGCACTACAAGAAAAACTACATTTAACGACATACTTTTGATGACATGTAGTTTTTAAATGTCGTTGAAAAGTACATACAATGACATCTTCAATAAAGATGTCGTTAATAACATTTGAAATAATAATTAACGACGTCTATATAGATGCCGTATTAAAGGTCTCCTTTTAACGACAATAGTTTAGTGTCGTTAAATTATTTCACGACAAGTAAGAGATATCGTCAAAGCCTTTAAGATTATATAACACCCCTTATAGACGACATTGGTCAAGATGTTGTTTATAAGGGATGTCGTGGAATCTCCAAGGCTTTGACGACATCTCTTACTTATCGTTAAATAATTTAACGACACTAAACTATTGTCGTTAAAAGGAGACCTTTAATACGACATCTATATAAATGTCGTTAATTATTGTTTCAAATGTCATTAATGACATATTTATTGAAGATATAGTTGTATGTACTTTTCAACGGCATTCAAAAACTATATGTCGTAAATAATATGTCGTTAAATGTAGTTTTTTTTATAGTGGTGGGTTCTATTTTGTAGGTCATCTAGTGGATTCCATGAGGTTGGACTCAAACAAACTTTGTGAGAGAACCCCATAGGTTTAATAGAGGTGCTCTTTCTTATAGTGGGCAATGGCCTTTATGTTTAATTCACTCTCAAATACGATTGAACATAAAAATGCAAATAAATAAGGATTTTTTTCCGATGAGAGTACATAGAAGTACGGTGCTTATTTTATCAAAATTATATTTTTATTACAAATCTGGTAATTGAAAGATAAAGTCCATTAATTGGTTATTTTTTCAGTTCTTACAAAAGAAAAACAAATAAAACAAAATTTACCATTTAAAGCTCGTTTTAGAATTTGATTCAAACCAAAAAATTTTAATTCAAACTAACTTTATTACTTATTTAGATTCAAATTACCACTGTTTGACATACACGGTTCCCACCATAAACTCAGTTATAAACAATATAAAGTTCTTATATGCTATAATAACAATAAAAAAAATTACTATAGTATAAAAATCTCATATGCTACAATAAAAATGGTTCTAACCAACCGTTCTCGTCCCCTTCGAACACCACCTTTTAGTGGTTTAAACTGTCTTTGGGAACGCCTTTTTTAGTGAAGTCGCATATTCCCACTTCAAAAGCAGTGAACCTTTCAACAAGCTCATGATTATAATTAACGTGCACATCATCGCATTGGCAGAAGGGCATGCACAAAGAAAAAGTAAGCTAAAAAATAGGCATTCTATTTCACCACAATTACATAAGCCTTTTCCTACTTTGTTGACTTTTATTTCTTCTTTTCTTGGTTAATCTCTCCTCTGGTTGAGGGATTTGTTGGAGTGATTTCTCGCACAACACTAGCTTTCTTTGCGCCTATGCCCTTTTTCTCCCATATTCATCATGAAGACCGCTGAGCTGGGGCCTGCAGAAGGATTTCCTATAGCTCAAGTCAGAAAACAGTGAAATAGTAGACTTTGAGCGACTGTCAAAGAATAAATCAAATTGTGATTTTTTTTTAGCCTTTAAATTGTGATTTTTAAGTCTCCAAATTTAGTGGGAGAAGGATAAATCAAGTACGGTTACTTGGTTTGTCTACATCAGCACTTAGATTTTATCAAAGGGATTCTTAAAATTTTTGTTAGAAAATAATATTGACATGTACTATTTTGATCCCCATTATCGCGAGTATGATATCAATGTTTGCATTAATCTCAACTTTGAATTCTCGATCCTAGCATCAACTGTTGCTCACTTGACCCTTTATGCGAATACATGTGTACTAAGCACGTCGTCGATGGGTGCCTCAATCTTTAATCATGTCACGTCGATATCCATAACCCACCCTTTATCTGTCTAGGTTAGTTAAAACCCGTAATTTGAATTGATTCTCAATTCCCACTTCTTTAAAACTCGCATCATATGGTCAGAGCTTCTAGCGAAAATCTCACCACAAATAACTTGTCGTCTTTGCTTAATTATAAGAATAATTTGCGACTTACTCAATTTATAGCGATAAAGTAAATCAGTGATGTGCAAATAGATTCCTTAAACTCAAAACCTTATAAAATAGAACTAGTGGCCCTAGTGCTGTTCTGCCAATAGAGCTTTTCGAGCTACTTGTGAGGCAACAAACTTATATTAAGCATAAAAAAAAGACAATAGTTTCCTCCAAAAAAAAAAAAAAAGACAATAGTATTTCCAACTTCCTTACTAATCGAGGATTAAAAAAGAAAAAGCACTGATATTACCCAAATGGGTAAATTTTATATATTATCTGCCACAAAAGGCCAGGATAAATTTCTTTCATATTTAGCCAGCTGGCAAGAGATAATAGATCAAAACCTGGCCACTTTTACCATGACAAGGAAACAACATTGCAGTGGGATGGTGGTAATAATATTCGTATTTTACAATCATACAGTCGACAATTTCTGTAGTACCAGCTTGAATACTTATTGCAAGATTGTTGTCGGCCACCACATCATGTGCCACCAATTGTATCCCAGTCACATTACTAATACAATATTTGCACTATCAAATTATCACATTGAAGAGACGTCACACCATTTGGTATCATTTTCACTGATCCTACTTGTAATGTTTAGATGTACAGCACGTACAAACATCATGTCTTTATGCTTTGATGCCTATATTACTTATCAAATATTTTGAGATTGCCCTATTTAGCAAAAGAATAAGATGCATTTGCCAAATAAGTTTAAATTCATGAATTTGAATCGTAAACAGTGTAAAATTTAGTGTTTAGAAAAGATATTCTTGATATATATGCACACACACACTATGGTAGTTGCTTTTTACCAATAGGACTATAGAAGTGTCCAGAAAAGGGATCAAACTGTAAAAATTGACCCAAAAAAATAAATTACTTGATTTAATTTTTATATAAAGTTTTGTTAATTAGGTAGGTTTAGAGTTTATTTATTAGAGAAAATTGCGTCACACTTACATGATGATGGTTCTTTCATCCTTTAAATATCCAAAGACCAAATGTTAAAAGTGCTTAACGATCTAACCATCCATGACGACAATCGCATAAGCTTGATACGAATCACACTTTTGATTTTCTAATAGTTTAACAAATGTGAAAGAGTTAATGGATATTGTGGAAATTTTATCAAAGGATAAAATTACAAAAAAAAAATAAAACTATAATTTTTTTAGTTAATGCTAAAGTAACTAAATACCATAATATCATATAATTAATAAAGATAATATAATTATTAAAATAATTAAATCGTTGATAACCATAATTGAAAAATCTTCCACATATATATATATATATATATACACACATATTATCCTTTTAATTACATAATTGCACTACAAAAAAAACTACATTTAACGACATAGTATTTACAACATGTAGTTTTTGAATGTCGTTAAAAAGTACATACAACGACATCTCCAACAAACATGTTGTTAATAACATTTGAAACAATAATTGACGACATCTATATAAACGTCGTATTAAAGGTCTCCTTTTAACGACAATAGTTTAGTGTCGTTAAATCATTTAACGACAAGTAGGATATGTCATCAAAGCCTTAAAGATTCTACGATACCCCTTATAGATGACATCTTGACTAATGTCGTCTATAAAGGGTGTCGTAGAATCTCCAAGGCTTTGATGACATCTCTTACTTGTCGTTAAATGATTTAATGACACTAAACTATTGTCGTTAAAATGAGATTTTAAATACGGCGTCTATATAGATGTCGTCAATTATTGTTTCAAATGTCGTTAATGACATGTTTGTTAGAGATGTCGTTGTATGTACTTTTCAACGACATTCAAAAACTACATGTTATTTTAATAACATGTCGTTGAATACAGTTTTTCTTGTAGTGTTGGTTTTATAATTTCAATAAAATTGTTAATTAGTTAAAGACCTAAAAAGGTTCAATAATTAACTTTACACGATTGACTTGTAGTTACACTTGTCGAGGATTATAAGTTCAAAACAGCCAAACTATATATGATTTTGGTTTAATTCAGTTTCTTAAAAACATAAACTGACGAAAACGACAAAAGCATATTGACATTTTTAATGCGGTTGATGGTTTTTTTTTTTTCCCTACGAACTGATCAAATTAACCATAAAGCTAACTAATTAAGAATACTAAGTTCTTTTATCGTGCTTAATATATGGTGCAAGCTTGACCAATTTTTAACCAATGAATTTTTTTTTTTTTCTGTAAACCATTTTCTAAATTTACACTAAGAAGGGTATACATTTTTCACAGTCCGAAATAGGAATTTGACTATTATGATGCGAATATATCACAAGGCGTTTTATATTTCTCTGCCACAATATGACATTTGATTTGACACTATAAGTTTTTTTTAAGAGACATCATAACGAATATTTTAAGGTAGAGGAGATAATTAATGAAGAATTTAAGTTATATCTAGAGACTTCATTAACGATGAAGATCAGAATTTATTGGAGGATGAGCAACAAAATCTCTACTTAACCCTAACTAAGCATAGCGCAAAAAAAAAAAAAAAATGGAAACAAAACACAACACAACAACACACACAAATGAGTCCTTAATTAAATCAGTCAAATCTACCTTCGGTTCTTTGGTGGGACCTTGGTAGGCCAAGCACAATAGACTTTCTTGTCCTTGTTTTCCCTTTGTTTTACAAACTAATGCCTTTCATATAGATTTTTGCACAATGGTAACGTCTAGTAAAAGGCGTTAATGGTAACGTCTAGTAAAAGGCGTTAGTGGGATGTTAAGTAAATGAGTTCAAATCTTTTGAATTTAAATATTATAGCATGTGAAAATTTTATAATGTAACATATGAGAGTTTTATATTATTTACTGTTTAAACTGATAAGTTTAAACTTGTTTGTCAAACACTCAAACACTACGGTACATACACAAGAGAGACGGCACCAAGGAATTGTTGTAGAAATTCCATTCGGCTATATCACTACATATGACTACCCAGCTAGGCTCATCATCCTAGAATTTGGACATTGTTGAACTTTCTGTGAAGCTACCAACTAACTATTAGTAGTGGGAAGTTAGCACTGGCTTTTGAAAGAATATATACACATACATACATATATATATATATATAGTTCTAGTATCTGTTCCCTTACTTCTATTGGGAATACAAAACAAAGTTTGATAGTGAAGTTGAAGAAAATACAAAGATTGATGTAAGAAACAATCTATTATGATAAAGTGTAATTATATAATTGCGTCTACTTTTTCGATTAATATGAAAGTATATAATTTTGTGCACTAATTTCTATTGACGTGCATGAAGCTCCGTAAAGTCATGCGAGGAAAACTTGACTCTTTTTAAACATTTTATGCCTCCAATATGTGTTCATTTGATTGATACTCTGTAGTAATAAATATTGTTAATGAATCGATCTTTGTCCGCCTCAAAACTTTGGAAGCTACATATTTAAAGAAAACTTACATAAAATGAATTAAAAAAACAGCAAATTTAAAATGAAAACACAACCAAATTGAGGTTATATATAGATAACAAAACTCATAATTACCACTAATGTAGATTGAGAAAATAGACGAAAAGACTAAAAAATAAATTTATATAAAAAGGGAAATAGAAAGTAAGGAGTGATTCTTTTTTTTTTTTTTTTAAATAATGTGTTTACTAACAACAAAATCAGTAAGAAGAGTTTTGTGGGCCTCACATAATATAATGGATAAGAAAAGAAAATATCAATCCTCTCACATAACCCTTTAGTATCGATTCCCTATATATCAAAGGAAATGAATATCATATTTATTAGGTGTTTAGGAAATGTTGTTAGAATAAATACTTGAAACAAATTTTGATTAAAAACACTATAGTATATGAAAGCTTTACATTATAGCAATTTTTTTTTTTTTTTTATAGTAGTTGTTGAGAGCTTTTCATTGTTTATTAGTTAAAAAGGATAGAAGAAGGGGGGAGGCGCCGCTGCGGCGGGCGGGTGTGGGTTCTAATAGCATGTTTAGTATTAATGATAAAAGTTAGTGCTCTTTTGTTTTTCGTTTCTGCTAATGTATATGTGAATACTCATCCGTAGAGACATGATAAAACTAGCCCTGTTTAATTAGATGTCTTAATTGTATGAATAGTTTAGTAAGTTTAGAAGAGGGCACTCTAGAAAATTCTAGTAGTTTTATTTTATTCGTAAAACAAGTCTTAAAAGATATGAAATGATGCTATGAGATTGTTTTTTCACTTGGCTTTTTAAGTAAAAGGGCCCTAGCACAATAGATTTCATGTAATTTGCGTTAGTTAGGAAAAATATGGCACTTTTTTTTTTTTGTTAGGTACTTGAGCAATACAAAAATTATTTTATGCATCATAAGTCATCATAGTATTAATGATAAAAGTTAGTGCTCTTCTGTTTTTCTTTTCTGCAAATGTATATGTGTAATACTCATCCGTAGAGACATGATAAAACTAGCCCTGTTTAATTAGATGTCTAAATTGTATGAATAGTTTAGCAAGTTTAGAAGAGGGCACTCTAGAAAATTCTAGTAGTTTTTATTTTATTCGGAAAACAAGTCTTAAAAAAGATGAAATGATGCTATGAGATTGTTTTTTCACTTGGCTTTTTAAGTAAAAGGGCCCTATCACAATAGATTTCATGTAATTTGCGTTAGTTAGGAAAAATATGGCACTTTTTTTTTGTTAGGTACTTGAGCAATACAAAATTTATTTTATGCATCATAAGTCATCATAGTATGTGTGTTGAACGATTCTCCATTGATTTGGGATCAATTTAACTTTGGACAAAATTGTTTAATGGCAAAAATATAACATCGATTCCCATTATTTTCACTTTCTTTTTTTGGTTAAAAAATGCTATTCGCCTCTTCTTCTTTTTTAGTTTTTTTCCCCATTTTCTCAATCAATGTATGAGTCATACTGGTATGTTTTAAAGTTTGTCGTCAGAGATTCCCAATTTGATATACAAATTGCAAGAATCAATATATATGGACTTGGCATAAATGAGATATGATGTCGAGAAACTGTGAAATTTGAACACCAGATATTCTTCTCCTAATGGGACGATTATCACTATCGGAGGAGCTTGTGAGGACGTGGAAAGACTAGGTTGTGATCGTGACAGTATTCTAGAATCCTCTTGGGTTGTAGAATATGTTACTAGTCCCTGCTACAAAATAGGTATTAAACGGCGCTTATTTAACGATGGTTTACAAAAACCTGTTGTCTAATGTGTTTAAAAAAGCACGACATAAAAAGTCTCATGTTTTAGAAATTCGTACAAGAACATTAAAAAACAGTTTTTTAAAACCATCATCTAAAGTACCAAATTGTTTTTTAAGAAAAATAGTCTTCGCGATTTTTTTTTTAATTTTAAAGGCACAATAGATGATGGTTTTTTACAAAAAACCGTCGTCTAACATTGTGCTTATTAGGCTATTGTTTTCTGAAAAAACAACCGTCTAATATAAATAAATAACGCCCAAAAAGACTAGCTAAAGCTAGCGTCGTCTTGTCTTTAGACGATGTTTTGATTATTTGTCCAAATTTCCAAATGTCATGGTCGTTTCGGTTCTTGAAACCCATAAATATTTTCTTAAACTTTCAACTAATTTAAAAAATGTTGAAAGAGGCTAAAACAATTTTTTTTGAAACAAATAATGTGTTAAAATATATTTTAAGTAAATAATATATTTACACCATAAATAAAAGTTATTTACATCAAAGATACATGAATAAATAAATTATTTACTGTTTACATCAAATATTTTAAAATATGTTACTACTTTATTAATTTTAAAAAAATGTTATTTGTTGCAATATCTCTTTACAAAGAAGCATAAATCTTGATTCTTCTTTAACAAGAGGACATTCCTCTATATTATCCTCAAATATTCTCGACAGAATCCAGGCCCCTTTTATTTTGTGATGCTCAACATTAAAAATCCACATATACTTGAACCACTTTCTCCATAATCCTTTTTCGATCCCAATATTGTCCAACGTCCAAATAACTTTTCTATAAACGGAGCGACGTTATAATATTGTTATTCAGGTGCTAAAATATCGTACAATATGACGGTAAATATTCTAAGCATAGTTCATGTTGATATATAAAATGCACAACTCTTCATTGGACTATATATATGAATCGGGATCCTACATCCCATCACGTGAATTTCGTTTTACTATAAAAATTTGAGGTTTGTAGCACTTTTCATCCTTAACTTTTAATTTTAATAAATTACACCTTGAAGTTACAAATTTATAGTAAATTAACCCCTATTGATACAATATTAGTTTTTTTTTTTGAAATTAAAATGTAATCTGCATATAAATAGTTGATTAATGACGTGAACGGTCTTTTTTTATGTTTTAACCAATATTTACTACAATATAAAATAATTAATTAAAATTTTATCAAAATAATAATGCTATTGTGATCAATATCTTTACTTAAGTTTTTATCAAAATAAAAATTTTTGAATAAACCTAGGGTTCGTTTAGTGTGTTGGTTTGGAATGGTATGGTTTTAAACTTTGTGGTTTGAACTAGTAGTTTTGAACCATGTAGTTTAAATGATGGTTTTGAACTAGCGTTTAGAACATAAACTTTTAAAATGAAAATAAAACATTACATTGGCTTAAAAATGAGAACGCAAGTTTAGAACACTATAATTTATAAAGGAAAATAAGAATGAAAATGGATTTGATTGTTGAAAATGATTTAAAATGGTTAAAACTTAAGGAGGGTTGACTTATCAAAGCTAACAGTTTAGCCCGTTTTAAATGATCCTCACCGTTGTAAACGATTTAAAACTTAAGCTTATCAAAAGGCAGTTTTGTGGGCCCAAATTTTTAAAACCACTTAAAATGTTCTAAATGTGCACACCAAATGGCACCTTATTTTTAAATGTAAATTTAGGCTAGCATCATAACAAAAGGCCTCTCATAGTCTTAATCAACAACCTATATTGAAATCAAATTTAAATTTCATTCAAAAAACTAGCATCACTATTAATGGGATGATTTGTTACAAATTTATAATTTCATGTAACTTGTGAAAATTAAAAATTTAAGGGGCAAACTGCTAATGTGTATAAGTTCATGGGTAAAGGTGGAAAAAACCCTAAAACTTTAAACGAATTAATTCATTAGCGATGGATGCCCAGAGTTCTTCTAATGAGTATATTTTACGTAGCCGACTCTAATTAAGAACGGTTATGCAAAGACTAATTAAATTGAGTAAAACGTGAGTATAGCATTTGTTTCTAGTACGTGAGTCAGTCGACATGCATCATCAAACGCAAGCGATCGGAGTTCAAAGGAGAAGAAAACAAACGGCACATTTTCAAAGTAAATTTCAACAAAAAAAAATTGAACTAAAATAAAGAAAATCAAAGTCTTGGAGAGAAGCTACAATGGTAGACCCTAAAAGTTCACGAGTTCACATTTTCTCGATGAATAATTCTATGGTAGGTTGCTAGGTTCCTAGGTATGTCTTGACTCTTATGAAGGTGGGGGCTCATGAAAATACATATATATATATATATATATATGTATGCATATGTATATGTAATTAAGACCGTGTGACTTTAATAGTTATGTTTTAGATGTGTATTATTATTATTAGTCATTTGATATAAATTTAACGGTGGTAAGTAAATGAATAGTTGACAATAAGAGTATAATAATTAATGAGTTTGAATTATTGTTACATCATATCATCAATTATTGTTAAAATATATCTTTATTGAAAATATAACACGTAACTATTATAACCAACTTCACATTTGATATTGTGATTTAAATTTTAATTGATCAGAATTTTAATTGTCAAATTCCTAAATTAGTGAAATTAGGGCTGTACAAAAACCACCCCGCACCCGCCAACCGCCCACGCCCGCACCCGTCCACCTTGAAAAAAGTGGGTTTTTGTTAACAACCCACTGGCGGGCGGGTTGAACCCGCCCGCCAACATATTCGGTGGGCGGGTTTGGTTTTAAATTTTTGCGGGCAGGTTTAACCCGAACCCGCCCGCTTATATATTTAAAAAAAAAAAAAAAAACTTAAACCTATCTACTTATTTATTATTTTGTGAAGTGATCAAAATTTAAATCAAGTAAGTTAATAGAGAAAGGCCTTGAAAAGAAAAAGAACACTTGATTTTGTTCATCATTTCATTTATAGCATTCTATTATTTTCGAACCTAGTGGATACGCTTTAATTTTTATGGACTCTTGACTTTGTTCATCACTTAATCTGTAGTTAACGTTTCTTGTTGCAGTGAATGATTATGTTTCTTAATTTGTACTTTTGAATATGGTCACTGTCTTTAGACATCAAACTTACTTGTTGTTGAGAATGCTTTATGTATTATCATCTTATATTTTCTACAAATTTTCTTCACTTAAAAAAAAAAAGGTCCAAAAAATTACATTAAGTAATAGCATAGGTTTAAACCGCCTCAACCCGCCCGCACCCACCCACAACCACCCAAAACCAAACCGAAACCACCCGTCATCCTAAAAAACCGCACCGCACCCACCCAAAAACCGTCAAACCGTCCGTTGTTCACCCCTAAGTGAAATGATCATAATGGTGAGGAAAACAGATTTTACTTCTTAATATTGTTTTATGTCATCTAAATTTAAAATGTAATAAATACTAAACGCTTAAAATACCTTTTCATAAAAAGAAATGGTTAAAATACTTGAATAGTTAAATGAATTGTCAAAATAATGTTAAAAATTGTCAGTAGGATAAGAAAATAAAACAACAAATCTATATTCCTTATGAAAGTCACATCTTTTTAATAGTTTGTGATCAGTATGGGGTTCTTAGGCTATGGAAATTTGTGAATGTTTTAGCAATATTCACACACATAGAGTATCAAAAATCGTTGATCATGGAGAATCATGAGACTCCCGTCAAAGATTCTGAATTGTTGCAGATCAAAAATTTGAGATAGATTTTTCATGGACCATCAAGTCATGTAACACCCGGAAATTTAATTAGGCATGATTGGTGTATAAATGATGAATTAGTATGCCTTCAACTAATTTGAACTTGATTTAATTATTTTGAGGTATTTTTAGAAATTATCTCACTTCTAATTATTTTTATTTGTTATTTTGAATTTTAAAAACAAAACAATTTGTTAAATTTCAAACAAGTCCCTTCTTGCTAAAAACTTGTATACTTGAGATCTGTTTGTGAAGACCAGGGGCAGCCCACGGTTTTTTCCAAATCCGCTGCTCTCCTCTACTATTTATTCACCCCTTCCCCAATTTTTTCCGCATTTTTTAATCTCTTTCTCTCTCTCCTATAACTCTCTTTCCTTCTCTTTTCTTCTTCAAATCCGCTACTCCCTCTCTTAATCTCTTTGCAAAAATTTCAATCCCAAGCCTCACTCTTGCTTGATTGAAGCCAAGGAACGAAGATTCAAGCCACAAATCCTCTCCAAACACTCATCAAAAGGTTAGCCCCTTTTTTCTCAAAATCTTTGAATTTTCGTTTTGAATCTCCCATGAATGTTTCAATCCGAGTTGTTTAAGATTAGATAACACTTGCTTTAAGTTTATGAGACCTTAGGCACCCCGAATCCTAGCTTGATTTGAACGAAAACAAGACTTACACTAATTTTTACATTTTTATCAATTTTTGGGTTTAAACTCTAAATTTGCACAAAAACTAGTTAAAAAGTGTTCAAATGCGTTCTATTATGCTATTCCACTATGTTTTTATGTTATCTATACTTTGAGAATTGAGAAAAATAGGTTTGATTTGGCTTTTGATTCGAATTTGATGAAAACCCAAGACCTAGGGGGTCTCCAGGTCGCGATAGTTAGGTAGGCTGATCATGATCATCAGCAGGCCGGATTCATAGGTTCAGCAGGCCAGACTCATCTGGTCGGCAGGCCGAACCTAGGCTAGTTCGGCAAGCCAATGCTGTATGGGATATGAACGACATAATGAATGTAATGAATACACTCTGTAATATGGGATATGAAAGATGATATAATAAGAACATGATGTCATATTCAGAGATCGAGTCGTATAGAGAACGAACTCGAGGGCAGGTCTCGAAACCTAGCTGTACCACTACGGTGGTGATATTATGGCTTTGCCAAAGGGTTGATTCATAAGAACAGTGTCCCTAAATGGTAAGAATGAATTTAATATGCTTTGTTTATTTTTTTTTTTTGAATTTTTATAAATTACATTCAAATACGAAAAAAAAAATTATTTTTAAATTAATGTTTTCCCTCTAGGTGAATTGCAGCTTAGGACCGACTGGGAGGTAACAGGACAAGCACGTAAGTCGTAGGAACTCTATTTAGGTCATTTCCTTAGTTAAATCAAGGCATGTAACATTTAAATTTCTATTTCTCGTATTAGACTATGATTGTAAATTTATTATTGTCGATACCATGTGTATGCACTAATGTGGGTTCGGTGCGGCCCGACTTAGGCTTGCCTGTCTTCATTATTTTATTTCATTTTGTCTGCTCTAATTTAACGATAATTGCCTTTAAAAAGTTTTAAATTATCATTTAATTGGTGATTTTAATTAAAATTTAGTTTAATTAATCTAATTAATTCACCACGTCACTATCTGGATTTAGGGTCGTGGCAGAATGGTATCAAAGCCCCAAGTTATGAGCCTTGGGAATTGTGCATACATAGGTACGATAATGAAAAACTACTGACAGTCCAATTAATGATGAAGGCATAATGAGCGCCATGTTTGCTGCTTATCGACAAATGGCGACGAGGGCTAGGCTTGAGGATTTCAAGGCAAGTCACCGGCATGAGTACTTTAGGGAATTCCAACGCACATCTATTTCGACTTTTGACAGGAACGGGGATCCGCAGGTAGCTAAATATTGGTTGGAATCAGTGGTGAAGTACTTGGATAACCTCGGAGTACCAGTAGAATATCGAGTGAATTTGGGGCATATAAACTAGAAAAAAATATAAACACTTGGTGGAAGCAGGCAAAACACATAGAAAACAACAAGAATATTGATTGGGACCCCTTCGATGAGTTGTTTTATGAGCGATACTTCCAACAAGGATACCGGGATTAGGAGACTGCTAAATGTTGTTGATTGGAACAGGGTGACATGACAGTCCAAGAGTACAAAGCGAAGTTCAATAAGTTGGCCAAGTTTGCTCAATCTGTCGTGGCTTCTAAGCTGGAAAAGTGCATTAAGTTCCAAGAAGGGCTTAAGGCATCCATCCGATGGTAATTGGCGGCCTCCCGACCCTAAAATTTTGGTAAGTTAGTATCGTCAGCATTATCTGTGGAAAGCGACTATGCATTCTACTGCAAGAACAGGGCAAGGACATCAGGAGGACCTCAAAGGAGCAACTAGAGGGGCAATAATAATTGCCAAGCTTAGGGGAAGAATCAACAAGGCAATGTTTACAACAAAACTAGCAGTTCTTCAAGTAACGAACGAAGCGGCCCTTACAACTTCTATTGCCATTATTGCTAGCAACCAGGACGCATCAATAGGAACTACCCAATAAGGAATGCTTGTTAAGGATCTTTGACCAGAGAGGGTGAAAGCCGTCAGCCCTAACCTCAGTCTTTCATTCTGCCTTAGCCTCAGCAAGTTCAACAATTGTAGTTTCACTAACCCACTCTACAACATATGCATTATCCAGTGCCAGGATATCAGCCATAGAGTTTCTAGTGAAATGCCTAACAGTATCGAGTGCCGAGTACAGCTAGTGTATAGTCACCTCCTCTGTAACAATATCGACCGACAAACCCTAGACCCAACAATGCTAATAGGGAAAAAGGGAAAAGCACCAGCTCAAGTTCACACCTTGACTTGAGGGAGTTCAGAAACTTAGACTAGCAATGTAGTTGTTGACAGTATGATTTTGGTTTTTCAGTCTTTAGCACACGTTTTGTTTGATATTAGTGCCACTCCTTCTCTCATTTCGAGTTCTTTTGTACATGACTTGGGATTAGAAACAAAAGAACTTGATGAACCCTTGATTATTACCTGACCCTTGGGGCAAGTGTATGTGAACCATATATGTAAATCTTGTAGGATAATGATTGGGGGTGAGACTCTAAAGAGTGATTTGATTGTAATCCCAATGAGTTCATATAATGTAATTTTGGGAATGAACTGGTTGTCCAGATATAGTGCCCTAGTAGATTGTCACCTTAGGAAGGTAACCCTAGTGTTTGGTAAGGGGACGACGATCACTTATCAAGGTGGTAAGGATCGAATGATAAGTGAGCGGCTCATGAGAGTGTGTCTTAGAGGACGAAAGAATATGGCTTGCTATGCACTTCTTTTGAATCTAGAAGGAGAGCCTAGCATTGCAGGAAGGAATGTAGTGATACTAGTGGTTAATGAGTTTGATAACATCTTCCCTGATAAGTTACCAAGATTACCACTACACCGAGAAATCGAGTTTAACATTGAATTATTTCTTGGGACCACTTCGATTTTCGTAGCATCATATCTAATGGCGCTAGCAAAAATGAAGGAATTGCAAAAGCAACTTTAGGAGTTCACAGACAAAGGTTGCATTTGGAATAGTAAATCACCGTGGGGTATGCCAGTTTTATTTGCCAAGAAATATGATAGTACTCTTAGGTTGTGTACAGATTATCGGTAACTGAATTGGGTAATCGTGAAGAATAAGTTTCCACTACTTAGGATTAATGATTTATTCCACCAGTTAGGAGGTTTTTGGTGCTTCTTAAATATAGATTTGCATTTGGGATACCATCAGCTCAGGATTAAGGAAGAAGACATCACCAAAACAACTTTCAAAGCCCGATATGGACACTTTGAGTTTCTGGTAATGCCGTTCGAATTAACAAATGCTCCTGCATACTTGATGGATTCGATGAACAGGATTTCAGGCCTTATTCAGATTTGTTTGTGATCGCGTTTATTGATGACATCTTGATCTATTCTAAGACCTAGGAAAAGCATTAGCAACATCTGAGGATCATGCTTCAGACTCTACGAAAGCACCAACTGTATGCCAAAAAGGAGTGTGAATTTTGGTTAACTGAGGTTAAGTTTTTGGGACACATCATCTCGAAGCAAGGTATCTCAGTAGATCCATCTACGATAGAAGCAATAGTGTAATGGGAACAACCGAGGAATGTCATCAAGATTCGCAGCTTCTTAGGACTTGCTGGATACTACAGGAAGTTTGTGCAAGATTTCTCAAAGATAGCAGCTTCATTGACACAATTGATTAAGAAAAAGGTTTGGTTCAAATGGGATAAAGAATGTGGATACGCTTTCTAGGAATTGAAGAACCGATTGACCACCGCTCCAGTGTTGATCATACCGAGTAGTGACGAGCCACAAGAAGTCTACACCAACGCATCGAGACGAGGACTCGGTTGTGTGTAGATGCAACATGGACGAGTCGTGGCTTATGGGTCGCGACAGCTAAGGCCTCACCAGTAGAACTACCCTACTCATGACTTGGAGCTTGCAACGATAATTCATACACTGACGATTTGGAGATGTTACTTGTATGGAGCAACATTTTAGGTTTTCTCGAATTACAAAAGCTTGAAGTATTTGTTCACTCAAAGAGACTTGAATTTGGGACAGCGAAGATGGATGAAATATATGGAGGAATACGATTTTACGTTGCAGTATTATCCTAGGGAAGCCAACATAGTTGTAGACGAGCTCAGCAAGAAGACAACAGGAATTCTCGCATGCCTGGCACTTGAAGACTGGAAAAGAGATGCCATAGTCAAGGAATACAAACTGCAGTACCATGAAGACTTTGATCGGGTTTTGTTGTCTCATATGGAATCTGCCCTAGCGCTTGTTCAGATGATAAAGCATAATCAATGGTGAGACTAACACCTTCAGGGAAAATGGATGTGAATTCAGAACGAAGAGCAGTTTGAAGAGTGGAGAATGCATGCAAATGGGTCGTTGTACTCCAGAGAACATTTGGCAGCACATGTGATAGAAGAAGTGATAAAGACCGCAATGGATAAAGCTCATAGATCTCAGTTTACTAATAATCCAAGAAGCGCGAAAATGTATTGCGATTTGAGGAGACGATACTGGTGGAGAGGCATGAAGAAGGATGTCCAAGACTACGCCGCCAAGTATAGGAGGAATTTCTAGGAAGCTTTAGGCACGGATTTGAATTTCAGCACTGTTTTCCATCCTTTGACAAAAGTGCGATCCGAACGAGTCATTCAGATTCTTGAGAATATGTTACTTGCATGTGTATTTGATTTAAGTGGGAACTGGAAAAAGCACTTGCATCTAGCAGAATTCATGTGCAACAATAGCTATTAAGCGAGTAACGGTATGGAACCATTCGAAGCATTCTATGGATGACCATGTCGATCGCCAGTGTGTTGGGCAGAATCAAAGGACAAGATCATCATCAAACCTAAAGAGATCTGTGAGAGTAATGAAAAGATTACCATGATTCGTGATCAGTTGAAAGCAGCACAGAGTAGGCAGAAAAGTTACGCTGATAGGAGACGTCAAAGTAGGAGACTTCATTCTCTTGAAGGTTTCACCGCATAAGGGTATTTCGTATTTTGGTGTAAATGGGAAACCTATATCAAGGTATGTTGGTCCGCTTGAGATTTCTCAATGTGTTGGTATGGTCACATATCATCTCAACCTCCCTCTCGAACTTTCTTATGTGGATGACATATTCCACGTGTCAATGTTTTGAAAATGTCCACTTGAGCCAAGCAAGATTATCTTATTTCATGTGCAGATCCTAGAAGACATGACCTACGAGGAGGCACCAGTTCAGATTATCGACCAGAAAATAATAGGTTTGCGACGCCATGATATACCTGTAGTGAAAGTGGTGTGGTAGCGCCACGGAGTTGATGAGGCGACTTGGGAATTAGAGTCAACTATGTGAGAGTTATACCTGCATTTATTTTGTTTCTAAGTTGATTTTAAATTTTAAGGACGAAATTTCTTTTAGGGGTGGAGAGCTGTAACACCTAGAAATTTAATTAGGTATGATTGGTGTATATGTAACGCCCCATTTTTAGCCGTCACAGATGTCGTTACATTTATTCGTTAAACCATTAATTGAAGCAAAACTATTATAAATTATAACATGTATTTGAAATCATAGTTTGGAAAAGCATACCCAGAATCCATACATACACCTTTTTTTTTATACAATTCATGAGAAATTATAAATTACTTAATTATAACAATTCGCTTTTCCGTAAACATCCAGTAAATAGTTTACTAATATCTTTGAAAATTAAATTAACCTTTGAAAACATTAATCAAATTCTTTGAACACAGTTCGGCAGGCCGAACTTTGGATTTCGGCAGGCCGAAGGTCATCCATCGGCAGGCCGCCCGAGGCTTTGCAAATGGGGTTTTAAAAATCAACAAGATCGGCAGGCCAAAAAAAAATTATTTGTTTTAAAATAAGTTTTAAAGTTTCAAATACGGAAGGAAATTTATAAAATAATAAAAATCCATCAAATAAACATTCTCAAAATTTTAAAACATATCCTTAAAATTCAAAAATAATAAACATACTCAGAATCGATAATCATGGATTATTTCCTTAAAAATCTCTTTCTTTGGCATTCTTCCATTTGCAATCCTTCTTGCTTAGCTCACACACCTGTCAGTGTCCTCCAGCTACTCTAAAACTTTCTTACCCTTACCTACAATATGATGTAAAACTTGAATAAGCTAATGCTCAGTAAGTACATTGTAATTCTCACAACTTAAAAACATTTCATGAACATCAACAACTTCATCATTATCATCATCATAATAGTGCACTAGGCACATTTTCATAGGAACATATCTTTCATTACATCAACCATATTAAAACATTATTCATTTTATCTTAAGGGCCCAAGTGTTGCACCATAACATCATCATCATAGGCGCGCCGTCGTGAGAGGAGAGGGGTAGCTAATCCCAAACCAAACATGACACATAACTTAACATAACAAAACATAACATATCATTGGGTGTACAACACTTATTTAG
>CAMOHE010053868.1:0-23996 GCA_946598075.1 Artocarpus hirsutus
CATACTGCTATGCATGTTCAATCTGGCATTAAACGTTGTGTTATAAATAAGGATTCCTCTATGTTGTGGCATCGGAGATTGGGACATATCTCCATTGAGAGAATCAAGAGGTTAGTGAATGACGGAGTACTCAGTGCTTTGGATTTTACTGACTTCGAGACTTGTGTTAGTTGCATTAAGGGAAAGCTAACCAACAAGTCTAAGAAAGGTGCCAAGAGGAGTTCAGAAATATTAGAGATCATACATTCAGATATTTGTAGTCTAGACATGGACTCATATGGTCCGAGATACTTCATCTCTTTCATAGATGATTACTCACGATACATGTATCTCTACTTGTTTCATACAAAGGACGAAGCATTAGATGCCTTTAAGGTTTTCAAGGCTGAAGTAGAGAAATAATGCGGCAAGCAAATTAAGATCGTGAGATCAGATAGAGGTGGAGAGTACTACGGTAGATACACTGAGTATGGATAAGCACCTGGTCCTTTTGCAAAGTTTCTTCAAGAGCATGGGATAGTTGCCCAATACACCATGCCTGGTTCCCCAGATCAGAATGGTGTGGCAGAGAGAAGAAACCGAACATTAATGGACATGGTGCGGAGTATGCAGAGTAACTCCAATCTTCCTAGATCCTTGTGGACTGAAGCTCTTAAGACGGCTGTGTATATATTAAACCGGGTTTCGACTAAGGCTGTTCCAAAGGCGCCGTTTGAGTTATGGAAAGATTGGAAACCGAGTTTGAGACATATACACATCTAGGGATGTCCATCTGAAGTAAAAGTGTATAACCCACAAGAGAAGAAGCTAGATCCGACGACCATTAGTGGGTATTTCGTTGGATATGCCGAAAGGTCCAAAGGATATAGATTCTACTGTCCAACTCACAGCACTAGATTTGTGGAATCAATGAACGCCAAGTTTCTTGAGAATGACTTAATTAGTGGGAGCGATCAATTTCGAAACATAGTTTCTAAAAAGGATCATACTAAAGCTCAACCATCTACATCAGGTGATAGGTTGATTATTGTTCATAACACTCCTATAGTACAACCGAGTGTTATGCAACCGATCGTTGAAGTTTCACAAATTGCTGATAATAATCTAGAAGATCAAGTTGCTCAAGAACCACAAGAAACAATTGAGCAACAAGTTGAGCAATAGATTCCTCAGGAAAATGTTGAGTCAACATTAAGGAGATCTACTAGAGAAAGGAGATCAGCAATTTCTAGTGATTATATTGTGTATCTACAAGAATCAGACTATAACATTGGAGCCGAAAATGATCCCGAAACGTTTTCACAAGCCATGAGTTTCCAAGAATCGAAACTTTGGTACGATGCTATGAGGAATGAGATGGATTCTATGGCATCCAATGGAATCTGGGATCTTGTCGAGTTGCCTAATGGTGCAAAAGCCATAGGGTGTAAATGGGTCTATAAAACAAAGAAAGATTCATTAGGCAACATCGAAAGATATAAGGCCAGACTCATTGCCAAAGGATTCACTCAGAAGGAAGGAATCGACTACAAGGAGACTTTTTCTCCTGTATCTAAAAAAGATTCCCTCCACATCATCTTGGCACTCGTTGCTCATTTTAACTTAGAGTTGCAACAAATGGATGTGAAAACAGCATTTCTCAATGGTGAACTAGAGGAAGAGGTTTATATGAAACAACTAGAAGGATTCTCCTCTAGTAGTGGTGAGCAATTGGTGTGTAAGCTTAAGAAATTCATATATGGGTTGAAACAAGCCTCCCGTCAGTGGTATTTAAAATTTCATGATGTCATCTCTTCATTCGGATTTGTAGAGAACATCATGGATCAATGTATATACCAGAAGGTCAGTAGGAGTAAGATTTGTTTCCTTGTCCTCTATGTGGATGACATTTTGCTTGCAACCAATGACAAGGGTATGCTACATGAGGTGAAACAATTCCTCTCTAAAAACTTTGACATGAAGGATATGGGTGATGCATCCTTCGTTATAGGTATTAAGATACAAAGAGACAGATATAAAGGTATTTTGGGTCTGTCTCAAGAGACCTATATCAACAAGGTTTTGGAGAGATTTCGGATGAAGGGTTGTTCAACAAGTATAGCTCCCATTGTGAAAGGTGACAGGTTCAATTGGAATCAGTGCCCTAGAAATGACCTTGAAAGAGAACAGATGCATAACATTTTATATGCTTCAGCTGTTGGAAGCCTTATGTATGCTCAGGTTTGCACAAGGCCTGACATTGCATTCGCTGTAGGAATGTTGGGCAGATATCATAGTAATCCAGGATTAGACCACTGGAAGGCTGCAAAGAAAGTGATGAGGTACCTACAAGGAACCAAAGACTACATGCTTATGTATAGACGGACTGATAATTTGGAGGTTATTGGCTACTCTGACTCTGACTTTGCTGGCTGCATTGATTCATGGAAATCAACTTCTGGATACATTTTCATGCTAGCTGGTGGAGCCATTTCATGGAGGAGTGCCAAGCAAACCTTGACTGCTACTTCCACTATGGAGGCCGAGTTCGTATCTTGTTTTGAGGCTATCTCACATGGTGTATGGATAAAGAGTTTCATTTCTGGGCTTAGAATTGTGGATTCTATCTCTAGGCCATTGAGAGTTTTCTGTGACAATTCAGCTGCTGTATTTATGGCTAGAAACAATAAGAGCGATAGTCGAAGCAAACACATCGACATTAAGTATCAGGCCATAAGAGAGCATGTTAAGGATAAAGCAGTGGTCATTGAGCATATAAGCACTGAATTGATGATTGCTGATCCCTTGACTAAAGGCATGCCACCAGTAAAATTTAGGGATCATGTGGACAGAATGGGACTTGGTTCCCTTATGTAATTTATTGTACTTTATTGTGAAACTCTATATTTATGATATTTTCTCATTTTATCTTCAGTTAAGTGCACATATTTATTTATGAGAAATATCACTACAGTTTGGACCTAGAATAAACATAGGGTTTATTCATTAAGATATATGGCAGTTCTTGAGAGACGAAATATATTGTAATACATGGAAGATAGTACTCGTTATTTAGAGGACCTGTCGCCATGATTCAAATGTTTTGTTTCTTCTTGTAGCAGTTGATGTAATGTATGGGCCAAGTGGGAGAATGTAGGAACTCTATTTTTTGGCCCACGTGTTATGTTTCTGTGAAACAAAAAAAAAAAAAAACTTTCAACTGCAAATAACTGCCTTTGTAACCAACCGTGTGATGGTCACGGGTTGCTATTTAAGAAACATCCATTGGGTCCCTGAGCACGCAATTTTACAGACTACACCATCAAAAGGAAATTGAGAGTGCTCAGAAAATTTTTTCAAAAAACAGAGAGAAATTCGTCCAAAAACAGAGCAAGAAAAAGTAATGGCAAGAGGTAATATTCGATCCATTTTGCTTCCGCTTTTATAAGTTCAAATTGTTGTATATATTGCAATTTGATTCTATCATGTTTGGCAACCAAGGCCTGATTGAAACAGATCAAATCTTTAAATCCCAAGCATGCTTCCAACTTAAGAGTGGGAAAGCTCTCTCCACTTACACCGGTGAATAGCTTTCTTTTTCGGAGAACTTCCCCACCAAAATTTAGCGGTCATACATGGATTTCATTACAAAGGGTAACCGAAAGGCCAAAAATACTCGTTGAGTAAGACGGCACCGCTTGGATGATAGCTTTAATCAAGGTCTCCCTACCGCCAGCCGAAGGGAATTTCGATTTCCACAGCTGCAACTTCTGCCAAACCCGATCCTTAATTTCACTGACAGCCTCCTCTTGTTTCGTCCCACCAACGTCGGCAAGCCCAAGTACTCATCACGAGGGCGACTAAGATCAAGACCAAAAGAATGTTGAATGGCCCTTCCGGTCTCTACTTTGACATTTGGACCAAAGGTCATGGCCAACTTGGAAAATTTTACGAAAAAATTTATAAATTTATTACAACATAAAACTTTCCGATAATATAATATTTTCCGCTTAAATTCACAATGAAAATTCAAAATTTGCTTAAATATGTTGTTATAATAATAATAATACAGCTCTGTCAAATTAAGAAGCAACTTGAAGGTTTAATTTAATAAATTAATTGAAGCTTTAATTTTTAATTTATTATAGTATAAAATTTTTGTATATTATAATAAAAGCTAAAATTTACTGTATTTTAGAACTCTCGTCTTTAAATTTTAAAAACACTCCAAAAACCACCTCGAGGCTGAAAAAGCAGTGAATCCATGGTCAGACAGACACGTGTGTCAAGGAATGCCTTAAGAATCTTGTCGTCTTATAAGTTCTGGCGCTTGTCGCCTACACGTGTGATTCCCAAAGCATTTCATACTTTTGGCCCAAGCTCAAGGCAATTCACTCACTCATTTGTTGTTTGCGTGCGGCTCTGTAGTAGTCGCGCCGCTTTCTTCGCCGTGCTTAGGCGGTGGTCCTGAGGGGCCAAAACGCTGTTATTTCACCGCACATTGTTCTCAAAAGTTTTATCATCCACTCCAAGCGGAAGCAGATTCTTCATGAATTTTTTGCATTTTATTTATTTTATGCAATAATTATAAATTGAATAAAAAATTAAAAATCTAATAAAATAAAAAAAAAGAATGAATCGATGAATGTGGCTTGATATTCGTTTCCATTAATGAGTTATAGTGTTAACTTGAAATATTAAACAATTCATTTCAACCTTTTTTTTTTTTTTAGTGAAAGAAGCTTTTTTATGAGGGATAGATGTGTACATACATACATACATATATATATATATATATATAGTTAATTTGACGTGGGGATCTAAGGTCGACACAACGGTTAAAGTGAAATTATTGATTGATTGTTTATAACCTCCTTTAAAAAATTTTTTTTTTTAATTTTTTTATGATAAAAAATTGTAAAATGGAGGGCAGCATACCGCAATAACTATGGAGAGCAAAAACTCAAAACTAAAATTTTGGTGAGTAAAACCTTTTCACTCCAACAAAACGATGACCAATTTTAAGAATACTTGATTTCTACAAACACTCCTTGAGTTTTGGCTTAAACGCAACCCCCCGACCAGTTCTGTATTTTTAACTTTTTTTTATTTATGAATGTAATTTTGTTTATGCTTTCATGCAACATTTAATTTGTTGAAATTTAACGTACAATATTACATTTGTTGGACTATATATTTATTAAGTGTTATATGCAAACAAATTGAATGTTTTATGAGTGTACAAATAGAATTATATTTTTAAATAAAAAAACTTACAAGCGCCGACTGAAGATCAATATAACTTCTTATTTCTTTTTTTTAAATGGTATAGGAAACAAAATGTTGGATTCTAACACTATTTATCACTGACGAAAAGTGAAGTGAAGAAAGGAGATGCGGAGATTTAAAGGACGGAAAAGATTGTGGCCCCGCATTATTTCAAAACTTAAGGGGAAAATAAAGAGGAAGCTCCGAAAAGTAGCAAAAATCACGAAATATATATCTTTATATAGACATTGCCAGTAATTGCATATTTTGTAGAACGTTTTGACTAATATTATCTCCTTATTCTACATCACTTTTGTATTAAATTAATTGGGAATTTTTGCAGCAATAAAGGCCCTTTTTTTACCATGCATCATAAAAAACTAAACTTTTAGTCATAACAGTTTTTAGCAAAATTTTTAATCACATTTATTGTGACTAATGTGTATTTAGTCACGAAAACATTTCATGACTAAAATCTCCGTAGTTAAAAGTTTTAGTCACATCAAAAATTAAACTAAAATTTGTGATTAATTGCATAACAGTCATAATATTTTGTTGCAACTAAAAATTATTGCGACTAAAAGTCCCTTTTTGTAGTAATGTTTTGTCATATAAAATGCTTTGTGATCTCATAATAAACTAAATTGTAGCATTACAAAATATTACAAATACTAACAAACTTAAATAAACTTTTATACATGAGTAAATGTTTTGAGTAAATAATATTTTTTGTAATTAAGCTAAGCCTTTTTTTTAAGCATATAAATCTTTAGGCATAGAATCATAGGTATATAGGTTTATGTAATTTATACAATATATATAGTTTAGATTTATGGAATGGGATATACTCAATCCGTAATTCAATCTATACATATTTAATTAGGATTTTCTTAATCCAAAACCAAATTTTATATTTCATAATCTAATCTAATCCGATAGATTGGGTTGGATTGAACGGATTAAATGGATTGACGAATTTCATGATAACGTCGTATAACACAACATAATTTAATAAAAACTAGTATATTACAACCGAATAGAAGTTTTTAGTAATAAACTAAACTATATCATTACAAAACATTACAACTAGCAAATCTAAATAAACTTTAGATATAAGTAAATGTCATGAGTAGATAATGTTTGGTCTTTGTAATTTGGCTAAGCTTCTTTTTAAGCATATAAACTTTAGACACACTACCATAGGAGTATAAATTTATACATTTATTAAAATTTTGTGTGTGTATATATGAGAATATATATAGTTCGGATTCATAGATTATTTTTCAATCCATAATCTAATTTGTGCGTATTAATTGAAAAAATCTCAATAGTTCAAAAACCAATCTGTATATTAAATTGGATTAAACTGATCAGCGGATTTCATAAACATCCCTATCCACAATTGGTTCTTTTGCTGCACAACCATCGGATTGAATATTTGACACTTTCGTCCTTTCAATTCTTTACCATTTGGTAGATTGTTCCTCAAACATAATTTTAATTTTGACAAATTATTTCTATTAAAATGCTATAAAGTGTTCCAAATTTATGACAATGGCTAGAATTTTTACAGTATCGCCCTCATACATGTCAACCGTGTTCGACAAATGAAATGAATAATAATAGAGCATGTCATGTCACACTTATATGTTTTTTTTAATAATTAATATCTCTTATCAATTTATAATCATTTTATTAAATTAGAAGGCAATAATTTACTAAAATTAAGTCTTTTGGTGCCTGAGTTTGAAATGTTGTGACTTTAAACTTTATGGTTTAAACTAGTACTTCTTAACCATGTAGTTAAAATGGTGATTTTCAACTGGCATTTAGAGTTAAAAAATTTAAAACGAAAATAAAACATCGCATCACTTTTATAATAAGAATTAAGGTTTGAAAAACTATGGTTTATGAAGAAAAGCAAGAATAAAAATATATTTTACTGTAAAATATAGTTCAAAACTATTAGAATTGAAAGGGATTAAATTCTCAAAACTGATAATTTAGCTCGTTTTTAACAATTATCACCGTTTTAAATTATTTAAAACTTGCACATAACAAATGTCGTTCTTGTGAACTCATAGGGTCAAAAACCATTTAAAACGTTCTAAACAGATGCACACCAAACCACACATAAAACTTTAAAAAGTAACTTTCCTACTTCACTGAAGATTAGAGAGTAAGAGCACCAAAAATTTTGTTAGGTAGTACGTGTGTGTAATAGGAATTTGATAGTTGGCACACCACTTCAATGATGTATGAGAGAATGGCACCACAAACTTTCTCAAAAATGGCCAACAACACATGGCCTATGATCACTTGGAGGCCTAACAACTGGCTCATTCTGGTAGCCAGAATCTTGCCGATGGCAAACATGCCGTGCATGCGATGAGTAATAACACTCCATCGGACGTCCGTTACCGTTAGAGCTGAAGGGTCAGGTGTGTGGTTAAAGCAACCCACGACGGTTAAATTTTAACTCAAGCGGAGTTTGTTCTACACTTTTAAATGCACCCTTTGTTGAGCCCTTTCCCTCACTGCCGTTCCTCTTCTTCTGCTTCAAAGCCCCTTTTTGTATCCCTTGGAATTTCTCTCTCACTCATGGCTTCTTCTCTCCTTTTCTCTAATTTCCTTTCCCATTTTTTCCTTTCCTTTACCATTTTAGTTGATAAACATGATCTTTCTTCAATTTATCCATTGCTATGAAGAGATTCAAGCTTATAAAATTATCATTATTCTTTGGCAATTTTCCATGTCTTGCTTCCTCAATTATACTTCTCAAATGTTAATATTTTACACAAATATTTCTCCTATTGTAATTTACAGATCTCATGAAATTAGCTCATAAACTTTCCCCATGCCAATTTTTATGAATTAAAAAAAAAAAACAGCATTTTGGTGATTCCTAACATCTAATCAAAACCTAAGGATTAGTACCTTTTGCATGCATGTTGAAATAATTACAAATTTTACCTACAACATATATACATTTCTTATTCTCCCTTATTTAAAAAAAAAAAAAAATGTTCTACTCAGACCACCACCTCTCCACCGCTGCCACCGAGTTCAACGACCAGGCGGTCGACGAGACGATCTACGGTTCGGACGAGTTCCGAATGTACGCCTACAAGATCAAGAGGTGCCCGAGGACGCGGAGCCACGACTGGACAGAGTGCCCGTACGCCCACCGTGGCGAGAAAGCACAGCGGCGGGACCCCAGCAAGTACGGCTACGCGGCAGTCATCTGCCCGGCGTTCCGTAACGGCGGGTGCGAGAAGGGCGACGCCTGCGAATTCGCCCACGGCGTGTTCGAGTACTGGCTGCACCCGGCCCGGTACCGCACCCGGGCGTGCAATTTGGGGCAGTCCTGCCGGCGCAAGGTCTGCTTCTTCGCCCACTCGCCCGAGCAGCTACGCCCCGAGATCAAGTTCAAGCGCCATTACTTCTACCGGCCGATCAGGACGGGGGCGATGGACGCCGCCTTGAACGGCATCAACAGGAAGATCACGAGTACTAGTAGTACTGTGATGAACGGCGGAGATGGATCATCATCGGCTGCCACGTCATCCTCGTCATCGCCGGGGTTGAGGAGGAGTACCAGTGCTATGAGTGCAATTGACGATGAATATTCTTTTGACAAGTTCTCGGAATTCTTGAAGAGTTTGAGGGCCTTGAAGATAAGCGACGGTGGTGATTATGATCATGATCATGATCATCATGATCAGATCAGAAGGGATCATCAAAGAATGGCCGTGATGATGAGTCGTACCAATTCTTCCGGGTTAATGGACGTATTGGAGTCGGACTTGCCGCATGTTGAGTGGATTTCCGAGTTGGTGCAGTAAATGTAGAGAGAGAGAGAGAGAGAGAAATTCGAAAGTATGAAAATTAGAAGAAGATATTAGAATAATGGGCAGATTAATATTTAAGTTCGAGAGGGAGATATTATTATCATGGATTTAAAAATGCTTAAATAAAGTTTTTCTACCGTTTTATGGGCTATTATGTTAAGATTTTGTGTAATTAATGCTATCAGCGTTGGAGTAACATATATTTTATTTACTTTGAGAGAGTTTAATTAGAATCTGCCGCTGATTAATTAAGTGCTGTAAAATTAATTAAACATGGCTTCTAATTAACTAAGATAATGTAGGACCTATAGCAGGTGTAGTAATGTACATATGAATAAAAGAACAATCAAACAGTATGAACAAAGGGTGCAGAGTACTGCGACCAGAAAACGAGCTATAAATATATATGCATCAGAACAGAACTGTTACTCTTTGAATTTGATTCCTTTTCTCCATCAACGTCTGATAAGACTTTTAACCCACTTTTTCATCACTACGCCGAGTGTTGGCTGCATTGGCAACTATTCTGCCTATGTAACAAAAGTCAATAAATATATATATATATATATATATATATATATATAGAATTTTCTATGGTCCCTCCGATCAAGGTCAAAGAGAAAAACCTGAGAAAAACCTAAACATAAAAACCTAATATGAACATCCAACGTAACGTACAAAAGTGAAAAACCTAATATGAACACGATATATTAATTTTTGATTGTGTAACACTAAAAGATTTGGTCGTCTAGAGATTGTTACCCATCTTTAGCATTCATCAATATTGGATTAGTTGAATTTGTGTAATAACAAGAAATTTGGTCATAGAAAAACAGTGTTTACGTAGCTTCAACATTAATGTTAAATTTAATAATCTTCATTTTTTTTATTCTCTTTTTTTTTTTTTTTAACTTATGTTTGAGAGAGTCCCTACCTCGAAAAAGCATGGGTGTGTGTTTTGTATTGAACAGGAGAAATTTAGTATCTACAGTGTAGTACATATATACACTAATATTATAAATTTGTGGTGTTGCTAGTGAATTTGGAAGGCTTTCCTAATTTATGCTTTAATGAATTTTATTTACTTGTATTCACGTTCTAAATAAAAATGATATAAATCCCCCTTCAGTCAAGTTTATTTTCATTCTCCTCACGTGTAATTAATATATATTGATAAAATCTATGTATATCATGTCGATCACCATGATCTATTGGATTATTATTTTTTCTAATCATAATCTACTAGATTAAGAGATCATTAACTGACATAAGTTAAAAGTGACATCATTATATCAAAATGATATACACTTTCCGGCCTAAAAATTACTAAAATTGAAAAAAAAAATAAAAATTTATTTAACTGTTCTTCACGGCGGATAGTAAAAGATTTTTTTTTCTTTTTATACCATGTATATTTTGAGGTTATCAAAAATAAATCTTGTATTTTAAATTGCATCAAATTTTATACCATCACATTTTTAATTCGTTAAATCCATGTCTTTTGTGATTAAATTCTATTTTGGTTAATAAAAAGACCTAAATATCCATCATATTTTTTGAATTTTTAGTTTTGTCCTTATTCTTATTATTTAAGGGCGTTGGAGATTTTTAATAGGAAAAACTGACCACTGACCAAGACTAGGTAGGAATTGAGCATAAATTTCAAAATTAAAGGCATAAATGTCATACAAATTATAATGAAGGCAATAATTATTTAATAATCTCAAAATGAAAGGTATACAATTTAGTAAAAAACCAAAACAAAATCCACTTTAGAAAATTGTTCTGTGTTGATTAAAGATATTTGACCTTTCCAAAAGAAAAGAACATAAGGAACCAAATAAAAAAAAAAACAAATAAACAGATTCCAACAATTAATTAATTGCTCAATTTAGCCCCTATGCATACGTTTTTGTCCGTGTTCAGAAAATTTCTGCAATCTGTGTGCTGCCTTCCGATACAAAAAGTCAAAGACAAGCTAGCATTACACAACGTAACGTCTAAAAAGATCCAAAGCTATCCTCTAAAAAATTATTTTAAACAATTATAGGACAAAAAAAAGGAAAAAATAATCAAACCTGCTTTATACACATGTGAAATTCGGCCAAACATGAACGAATCAAGTACAGAACGAGATCAGCAATTAACTTAGGTGGCTTCATATTCTCAGATCCATAGGCAGAACACATAACACACATTACATTCATGCGTTATGGCTACGTGCCTTCCTATATATTGACACGTTTCCACCCTAAATTTTATATTATCCTTCCAAATTTCCCCTCCCTTCACTCTCCGGCCCCTTGTACCCATCTCCCACCATGGCCTCTCTTCCAAGGTATTTCTATATCGATCACTTCATACAACAATATATACATATGTATGTGTGTGTGTGTGTGTGTGTGTATGTATGTATAATTGTTCAACATTAAAATGTGTAAATGCACATTGGTCTTTACAGGGGAAATGAGGAGCCGATCTTCAATTCCGAATGTTACGCATGCACTCATGTGGGCGTCCCCGTGTTCCACTCCAACCGGTACTTGGACCCCTCCCACCAGCCTGAGTGGGAAGCGTCCGCCGGTTCCTCCCTGCGTCCCTTCCAAGCTAACGCCCCGACCAGCAGGGCCCACCAGCTCGCCCGCCAATTCTCCACCTGCATGGGTGACATGGTGGACCCGCGGAGCAAGGGCGTGAAGAGGTGGAACCGCGTGGTGCTGCTGGCGCGGGCCGTGTCGTTGACGGTGGACCCGCTGTTCTTTTACGTCGTGTCGCTGAGCGCGGGTGGGAACCCCTGCTTCTATTGGGACGTGGCATTGGCGGCGGTGGTGACGGTCGCGCGGACGGCGTTGGATCTGCTGCATTTGGGGTATCTGTTGCTTCAGTTCAGGGTGGCGTACGTGTCCAATGAGTCCTTGGTGGTTGGCTGCGGGAAACTCGTGTGGGACGCACGTGCGATCGCGTTGCACTACGTTCGATCCTTCAAGGGGTTTTGGCTTGACGTCTTTGTGATCCTCCCGATTCCTCAGGTAAGTGTTTTTTGTCAATGTTTAATTAATTGCTAAGAGTAGTTTAAAAGAAAGTAAGAAATAGTTGATTTCGCAGCATTCATCGGTAGAACTAGGGTTTGTTTGGTTCAAAATATTGATTTTGAACTTTATGGTTTCAACCAGTAATTTTAAACTCCATGTGAATTTAGATACTCTTAGGTATTTTGCAACTACATTAACTTAATGGAATTGGACTTTTGAACAAAACGGGTTTTTTTTTTTGACGCACCTCTCATTTAAACATGCACATCACTTAATTTTAAAATGATTAAATTACTTACCATACACCTCTGTTAATTTCAAATAATTCCTAACTATTTTAAGGATAACTATTTCTCTCCCACTTTGTAGTGTCATTTCACAGTCAGCTTTTCGTTTTTGTTTACTTTGATACTAGTTTTTTCTTTCTTTGTATTACGCTTTTATATATACTAGTTGGAAGAGGGTAATACGCAAGCACGTGTTGCACTTGTTATTTATATATATATGTATATTTATAATAATCTATAATAGAGACATAGGCACATCTTAAAATACATATAAGGTTATAAAGATTTAAAAAAATAAAAATAAAAATAGAGAAGGGGTATAATGTTATATAAAAAAGATTAGTAAAAAAAAAACAACAAAGCAAGGATGAAAGAAAGAAACCTAAAACGAAAAAAAAAAAAAGGAAGAAAGTGTGAGCATGTAACACTTCTTATATTAGAGAGAGTACCAACGTAAGCGCTATCACTTTTATATAGGTAACAGAAATAGATATTTAAAAAAAAAATTGTCAAATAGAAAATTAATCCAGAGGTACTATGAATAAATATAGTAAGTAGTTGATCATATGAGTGTAATGAAAAAATATTTGTGTATGGATAGATACAATCGAGAATTTGGAAGAAAATACAAAGGCGATAAAAACAAAGAAAAAGAGTGCCATGTGGCAAAGAGAGAGACAAGGAATAAAAAAAAATGCTATTGTCACTTTCTTGTATGTTAAGATTAAGATTAACATTAAAATAAAGTACTTTTCCTTCTCATTTTTGTTTACTTTAATACTCTTTTCTCTCTCTTTGCTTTACGCTTATATATATATATATATATATATATATATATATATATATATAAAGCGAAGTTGTTAGTATATTACTTTTCCATTTAAAAGAATAAGTACATATGCTATAACATTTACTAATTAACTAAAACGTACAATATTTGTTATTGGATGTTATTTATAAGAACAAAAGCTAAAATATAAATGAAAAAAGCTATTATTCACTTTCTGTAGTCAAACCAAATTAATCAAGGTGTAAGCCAACAGGGGGAAGCACCAACATCCAGAAGCCAACGTAAGCAACTTAGGAAGAAAAAGAACATATCGAAGACAAATGAATTTAATGAAAATAAAATCGAGGTACACGTGTACATATTTATTGCATAAATAAAACAACTCCCGACAAAATATTCAATGCAGATCTGGCATAATTTTGGTATGGAAAACGATAAAAAAAAAAAAAAAAAATTGAACATGCCTTAATATAGTTTCAAAGAATAGTCATTTAAAGGTAAAAATTAAGATTTATCTATAGGGTAAATCCTATAACATGTGGGTGTAGGAAAGAAGAAAAAAAGAGTATCATTGAGTTTCTTTTTGATAATAAAATTGAATTATGTAATCAAGTCTATGATAATTGTCCTTTTTAGTCATTTTACGTGAGGGTGGGTTTTTTTGTGTTAAAGAAATTGTGATTTGAAGGGGTGTGTTAAAAGTCATATGAGCAGAACTACCTTATACTTGTAATTCACGAATCAAATTTTATGCATTACCAAATATATAAATATAAATATATATATATATATATATATATATATATAAAATAAGAGCTTTTTACTTGAGAAGATGTATGTATTTTTGAAGCTTAGATTTAGTCAAAATTATATAACAAAATAAAAATCTAGGCAAAAATTAATATAGTCAATAGAACACTATCATTGGCAGGGTATCTTTTAGTACTCTCTTGATAATCTATCTTATTCTTATTCGAACTATTGTAAGTGCTTTCTCTCTTAGAAGATTTCTCAATAGTATACTAGGTACTAATTTGCTCAAAATTAATTTACGTTTGTAGTTCATAGTTTTGCTTCTACTACCAAAGCTACTCCGACAAGAGAGGATCACACTCGTAATGACGATACTCCTATTGACCTTCTTAATTCAATTCCTCCCAAAGGTTTACCACAGCGTTTACTTGATGAAACGACTGCAGAAGGTCACCGGCTATGTCTTTGGCAGCGTTTGGTGGCGTTTTACCCTCAACATCATTGCCTACTTAATCGCCTGTCAAGTAAGCTGCTTTTTTTTTTAGATAAAAAAAAAGAGATCAATGATATCTTCACGCCCTCGTCCACCTTCGTATAATCAACAAATTATGTTCAAATCCTTTTTTTAAAATTTTTTTAAAGGTTGCAGGAGCTTGTTGGTACATTCTTGCGACGGAGCGTTTTACGGGATGTCTCCAGCAACAGTGTGACAGAAGCAAGAAATGTAACCTGTCGGTTTACTGTTCACAAGCAGTCTTAGCATCTAAGAAGATGTCTCGTGGTAACATGACTACAATTAGTTCAAAGTGCTTGGACGTAAATGGGCCATTCAATTATGGAATTTATGACGCAGTTCTTGCTGTCTATGCCAGCAATTCATTGGCTGTTAGGATCCTCTATCCCATTTTTTGGGGCTTGTTGAACCTCGGGTACTGTATTATTAATTTTTCTTTTTCTTTTTTATGTAAATAGAGAGAAGAAAATTGGTGTTAAATAGCACATTCTCGCTCGGCTGCTACCTACTAAACAATTCGTCTTTAGGATTAGAATAAAAGTCTAATTTAATTATCACAATTTATCATTTGAATATAATAATTTATAATTAGAATATTTAGTTGTAAAAATTCAATATTTTGCAGCTCATTTGGCAACGAATTAGAACCTACAAGTAACTGGCTCGAATTGTTATATTCTTGCTTCATAACAATGGCTGGTTTAGCGCTCTTTGTTACGCTGCTTGGGAATATACAGGTAACAAATAAATTTTAGCTTATAATTTCTTAAGACTTATAATAATTTTGTCACGTTTAATTAAACTTGATATAATTAAATATTTTACCACATTATATTTTATATATACGTATATGTGTGTGTGTGTGTCTGTGTATATATATATATATGAAGGTGTTCCTGAATATGGTAATGGCAAATAAGAAGAGAATGCACCTGCAATATAGAGATCTAGAGTGGTGGATGAGGAGAAGACAGTTGCCTTCTCATTTGAGGGAAAGAGTTCGCCGTTTTCAACACGAAAGCTGGGCGGCCATGGGAGGGCAAGATGAGTTGGAACTCATCCAAAATTTCCCGGATGGCCTCCGTAGGGACATCAGGCGTTATCTTTGCCTAGACCTTGTCAAGAAGGTAAACAATATATATGCCTATAATATATGTGTATATATAAATATATGGTGAAGTTATACATGGATGAGGAGTGAGCAGTTGCCCTTTATGAACTTTGAACTTTTTTCTTTTAATATTATATATAAAATTTTATAAACTTATGTTAAATCATACTCCGTCCCTTGAAATTATGTTTTCTTCTTAAAATTTTTCTTAACAATGTTAGTTTATGTTCCACCCTTTTAACTAATTATTCTGGCTTAACTCTATAAATATATATATATATATATATTTAACATGAATATATATATGCATTTGAATTTTAACATTGGGTTCTGATTTCATGTTTTGATTGCTCAAAGGTTCCTCTGTTCCACATGCTAGATGATCTAATTCTTGACAACATATGTGATCGAGTCAGGCCTCTTATTTACTCCAAGGGAGAAAAGGTGACAAATATCTTAGTTACTGTGAAATAAGTAATAATACGCACGTTTTGTTTTCTTTACATTTTTGCATGGTTGTTTATAATACATGGATCTAGTGTAAGATAAACCCATTTAATTAGTTTGTGCTAATCGGGCCCTGGCACATCTATTGAATTTTGAGCATCTCAATTTTTGCATAACAAATAGACAACAATGATGTAGGAGGTTATAACTTTATTTGTCATTTTCATATTTTATCTTTGCTTTCTTATTAGCTTATTATTATTTATTTATTTATTATGTCATTTATTTTAGTATATGTTTGTTATCATTTTATTAGAGAACTATAAAAACTCTCAAGCAATAATTGTAATAGTGGAACTAGAATATTGGATATTGAATAGAAACTTTGACTGTTTTCTCTCTCAGTTGGAGGTTTTTCTTTTTGAGGAAATTTTTAAGTGGGCTTTTACATCCTCTGTTTGAGTTAGACCAATAAAATCATTATTTTCCAATTCCATTGCACCAAATAGTAAAACCTATTGTTGCTTGTTTAATTTTCTTTTTGAATTTTTGTTACTAGTTTAATTGAATTTTATTTTTAGGTAAGTCTTAAAAATCACAAAAGTTAGCAAAACATATTACTCCATTAGCACTCCCCTTCGATTAGACAAAAAAAAAAAAACACCATTTGCCATTCGACTGCCTAATTAAAAGATTCAAACCTATCATATTCATAGCATATTTGCATATTAAACTTTTTTTTCTAAATACTAGAGAGAACATCTCTTATTTCCTATGTGACAGATAATTAGAGAAGGAGATCCTATCCAAAGAATGGTTTTCATCGTCCGGGGACGCGTAAGGCGCAGCCAAGGCCTAAGCAGAGGCTTTCTAGCCACAAGCGTCCTCGAACCCGGCAGCTTCTTTGGCGACGAGCTTCTCTCATGGTGCCTCCGCCGTCCATTTGTGTACCGTCTCCCTGCCTCCTCCGCTACCTTCACCTGCGTCGAACTGATCGAAGCCTTTGCTATCGAAGCGGACCATCTCCGCTACATCATCGATCACTTCCGCTACAAGTTCGCCACCGAGAGGCTCAAGCGAACTGCCAGATACTACTCCTCCAACTGGCGTACGTGGGGGGCGGTCGTCATACAGCTCGGCTGGCGGCGGTACCAGAGAAGGACTAAGGGAATTGCGGCAACTCCGATAAATGGAGAGGCGACAAAGAATCCGCTCCGGCAGTATGCAGCCATGTTCCTGTCGCTCCGGCCACATGACCACCTTGAATAAAAACTTTTAAAAACATGTGATGACTATAAAAGTGCTGAGCCTAACTTGCTGAATTAGTTGAACAGAGAGATGTAATTGAGAAGACAAATCGATTTACGTCCTTGTACAACAAGTAGTTCCCATATAATCGAGTAAAATTTCCACAATAAATAAATTACTTGCCTACTTGGTTAATAAAAAACGTTAGTGGTGATTAATTTTTCAACTAATAAAAAATGTGTAAAGTTAATAAGTTGCATTTTCCTTGTAATGCTAATTTTTTTAAAAGGCCAAGTTTTCAACTAATAAACTTGAGTTATTTAATCACTTTTCCTCTATGAATTTGTAAAAATGGTATTTGTTCCTCGTAAACTTCATGGAGTTGGTAAACTTGTTTATTCAATCATAATAGAGTGTTTGAAAGAACAATTAGAACTGAAATATTGGTTTAAAAATTGTATCATATGAACGTTTTACACTATAATAACTTTGTTTGCTTTTTATAATAGTTACTGAAAGGTTATACTGTCTGTTAGTTAAAACCATGAAACGTCAAACAAAAGCAAATGAAGAAAAAAAAAAGGATAATAATAAGGCCTTTTAAAAAGTTTTTTTTGTGTTCAGGTTTTTTTTAGTGTTTTTTGTCTGTCAAGAGCGTCTTGCTCTCTTTCTCCCTTTTTCTCCCTACTAAGATTTCCCCCTTTTGTTCTTGAGCCGCCTCTGTGTGAGGCTTCAAAGGGCCAGAGTTTGATGCCGGCCCTGAGTTGATCTCCAGACTCTTGGCCCCATGAAAGGGCCCTTGTATGGCGATGGTGGAATTGGGTCATTTAGCACATTGTCTCTTTCTCGAAGGGGTATGGAGGCTCATCGGGTATGGAGGGTAAATTATCACTCCCTGTGTCTGGGTAGAGTGGTCATAGAAGGGGGCTAAGAAGGTGGATCAAAGAGCAACTATCACACGTACTGGGTGTTGCTCGCGCGCTCGAAGGCTGCTACATTCTGGAGATTTTGGTCTCTGGTCAGAGGTTTCAAGCCTTTGGGGTGGTTCTTTTTCGGCTCAACGGTGGTTGACAGCCATAAGCAACAATAAGTTGTCTCCGTGCATCCGCAGCTTGAGTTTTCTCTAGCTTTCCCTTGGACCTGAAGCGCTACCATGGCCTCATTGCTCAGCCATGGTCGATTTTAGATCATCACCAATTATTCTTCTATTGTTTTTTGGTTGTCCTTTTTTGTTTTAGTTTTTATGGTTGTTAAATAACAACTTTAATATTTCCGCTAGATGTGTTTCTGTTGTTTGGCTTTTATGGTACAATAACAAAGGCGGTTGCCCCATCTTTTGATATTTGGCAAGTCTTTTTGCTTGAGATGTGGTGTTAGACCTTAGTATCTTTAGTCTCTCAATCTTGATTGATCAAAGTTATCCACCGTATATTGTAATGTATGTAGAAGAGCAATTTGTGTGTTTGATAAGTGGTATATCCTTTCAATATCTCTATTTTGGAACTTGGCACACATTTTACTCTATTGTGTAGTTCAATCGAACTTGTTAGTAGTTCTTGTTCATTGTTGGGGTTAAATTGCTAAATGCATTGCGGTGTTTCGCGTCTAAACTAAGTGTTTTTTATTTCTCTGGAATAAAATTACCGTTTCAAAAAAACAAAGACGTAAAAGGTTAAAACCTTATTTAAGCTTAATATACTCTCTCCTGTTTGTTTCGCACAAAGTGCAAAACAACATCGGTCCCGTGACTTATTCTCAACTCAAATAGAGTAGAATTGCCTCAACTACGAATTCGTCCCCCTCAAAATTTGTCCCGTAACCTATTATCTACAGTGCAATTCTTTCTTCTTTTTTTTCACTCAACTTCCTTCCTTTACTAGGTGTTCCCATTCATATCATGTTTTGTCTCTCAAATGACAAGAACCTATCAAATTATAGCATTCAATGTCCTTATTTGAGAAAATAAATAAATAAATAAATTTTAAATTTAAATGTTCAATTTTAAATATTTTATTTTTATATCCTTTTCAAATTTCTTTTTTCTAAAAGAACTGCTTTTAAAATTTTAAATTATTATCTCTTTCAATTTTACCACCCAAAGTATGTTTTCAACACCAATTTAAACACATGTTCGAATTTAATTTATTCTTTGTTCAAATTGATATTTGAACTACACATATAAATGCTAATTCGTGTTGTGATTCAAGCCACACAGTTCAAAATTTTCAATTCAAGTCAACATAATTCAAACCAGTCTACCAAATAGGACCTTTAATTAAAAAGAATTACAGTGAAGTTTCAAACTGTAGACTTTTAAGTACATTTAAGACAAAGGTGTAGATAGTTCTAAGCTAATCCTACAAGCCATCTATTTTTTCCACTCTAAGGTGCTATAACATGTTATTTTCTTAAAAAATTATAATACATATTAAATGATTAGGGCGTTTACTTCAATATTATCTACAGTGAGCCTTGAGCCTCCTTACCATATAATTATGTGATAATGGGAGGTTAATGAGCACGTAGAGAATAAGTAAAGAGAATATAAGTCCTTACATCCCTTTATTACTCATTCTCTGCTAAAAGAAAAGAATGCTAAATTTACTTATAAATCCTTAACACAAGTTGAATGTTATAAACCAATGATTATCTAATTTTGTAGGAGGGAGGACAATTTAGTAATTGCATTAGTAAAATTTGCTTTCTAAAATTTAAAGAACAACATAAAGGGAACTGAAATATTACTTTCTATTCCATCGTCAAATAGATAAATAAACACATTAAAAAATAAATTGATGATCCCACTTTTATTTTTTATTTTTATTTTCCCATTACCTTTCTCATTGCATTTTTTTTTTTTAAAACACCACTTTTATTATTTGTTTTTTATTCTACCTTTTTTTTCCAGTTTAATGATATATAAAAGTAACAAATTGGCCCCTTCCAAAAAAATATACAATAGTGACAATTTGGGACCATTTCCAACGATCTTATGATCCTAAATTGCGATTCGAATCCTCGTATAGACAACATTATAACTACATTACTTGAAGGGCAAAGTACCATATCATCCTCCAATTGCGTAGGTTTCAGTTTTCCATTAGCTGTAGACGGCATAGAATTGAAACACCAATTAAGGTACTAAATTATCCTACACTAACTCAGCTTTAAGGATGGATGGGTTAAATTTTCTATTCTCCCAAACATTCTTAGTAATAACACAAATAACACAAATATGAAACATTTTGCCCTTTTCTTTCGTGCATTTCCTTTTCTTCTTAATTAATTCAGGTGAAAATTCATATTCCTTCTACTTTGAGTAGCGTCAGAAACATGACAAAGAAAGCTCCTCCTATACGTGTTCATCTCCTTGCCATCTTCACCATCTTCATGCTTCTTCCTCTCAAATTGTAATGAATTTCTATGCTCTCTCCTGTTTATTACATATTTACACAATTGTAAATGTGTTGTTCATATAGATGCAGAGACACGTATATGAGGACGGAGCTTAGCTCATTAACAATTATATCCTTAGGCCAAGATGGCCCATCATATTGTTTTTAAAAATTTTCGTTTGTACCCTCTTTTTGTTATTTTGCCTCATTTTTTTAAATTTCAAACTTGATACAAAATGTTTTCAATTACATCCTTAGTTTTTACTTTTTATTACTTATGCTCTTTTATTTCATTTTTTTATATCCATTGTGGCAAATTTAAAAATTCAAATAAATAAAAACTGTGTAATATTATGTAAATTTTTTAGATTTATAGCATTTAATAATGGCTGTTAACTTAGTTTAAAATTGTGAGTTAACTCAAGCCGTCTTCATAAAAAATTCTGGCTTCCCCTCTACGCATACATGCAATATCGACCACATTCTCTTACAACTTTGCAAGTAGGCAACTCAATGGGGCCACTTGGTTGGTTTAAATGCACTTACAGAGACTACAGAATTGGCAGAAGAGGTTTCTCTCGTGTAAACTTTAATTTTAAGGGTCGGTGTGTGAATGCAAATAGTTGTGATAGAACATGCAAAAACGACAGAGCAATATGTGGAGTCTGCAAAATTTTAATAAATTACGTAGTGCCCCGCCCACGATGCGTGTGCTATGACTGCTGAATTAAGCAGACGAAGCTTCTAGACTCTTTCACTGGTGCAAGTTTAGTTTTCAAATTTTGACTGGATGCATGTTTGCGTTTAATTTTCTCTACTTAAGTATATGCACTATTATAATTATAACTGTTAGAGAATGGTGATCCGAATTTAGTTTGACCTGACCCAAAAAGCTCGCGGTGCGATAAATTGTGGTGAAAAACAAAAGTGAGATTTTTCATGAGATCTGTGGTGGTAGCGGAGGGATCAAGCCGATAGGCCTGATCCCGTAACCCACCACTGATCTCGCTGGGGTTGCGGGGGCTCCGCCCCGCGATACAGACTTGTGTTGTTGGGCCGTTTAATTTATGTTTTTGGGCCCTTAGGGTTTTGCCTATACCTATATATATGATGTATTGCATTAGGGCTTGTTTTTATCGAATTTTAAGCCTCCCTAGCGCCTTCACTGTAATCTTTATGAGTTTAGTGATTTTCTTCTCCTCTGCCTGTGGTTTTTTCCCGTTTTGAGTTTACACATAAATTCTATGTGTTTTTATTCTTTGTTTCTATCGCATTAATTTTGCAACAATAACCATGATGTATTTTTGTTGTAACCAAATCTAAACTTTTGGAAAAATGCTTAGGATACCGAGCACAGTCGACGTCAATTACTACAAATAATAAAAAATGGATTAGGTATCTATTTTTCCTTTTTTGTGTACTGTTCAACAGTAATGGTGCCTTATAGTGTTCAAACTTTTATAGCAACTATTTGTCATGTAAAACTCAAATATAATTAATTCCTAAAAGAAAGGACAATCCCTTTTTTTTTTTTTTTTCAATCTTCATACGATTTTACATATATATATATGTATAACAACAATATATGTAATATTTTCTTTTCATAATAACCCTAACTATAATCTTATCATCACATGCTAAGTAATTTTGGTAGATGATATATATTGGTGTAAATTACATACTGCTACTAAATACCCTAAAATGTTCTCAAGATTAACTAAGGAACCAAAATTTTAATGATGACCATGTAACTCTTTCCCTTTTGCTATAAACTTCAAAAGAAGCTTTCTAGCCTTCTATCTTTTTTTTTTTTTAATTTATTTGAATGAATTACTGGAGATAGGCAAACACGTAGAAACTTTAAGACATCCCAACTAAGTTAACACTCACTTTAAATTCTATTCCCCGCTAAACTTCAACTTGAGTTTATTATAAAAAAAGAAAATAAAAATTCAAATCAAGTTTCGAATGCGATATAAACAAACAATCAAAGTCTTATGCAAGTTAGAAAGTGGAATCACGAGTTCAAGCAAGTACTTTTTCTATAAAAACTGGCTTTGAAGATAGGCTTTATAAAAAACCTTATTGGTAAAACTTCGATGGGAAAAACCTAGTAAGAAAAAAAGAGTGCCTACTTTTGCAACAAATCAACAAAACAAAGGGCTGAACTCAATCGACAAATCTAAAGTTCTACAAACATATCCCTATTAAACAAAGGCCCACAAAACTCACGAATATTAAACCACGAAGTATGTTGGTAATTGACAGCATATCTAGTAAGTTTGGCTGCAACCTGATTACGTTGTAGCTAGCAATTATCGACAATATTCTCCTTCTAAGATCTCTTCTACTAAAAGCCATCTATGTATTACGTAGCAGCTATTGTGGTAACAATTTGGCCCCGATCAACAATTGTTCATATCTAAAACTTGCCTTAATTCTTTAACGAATGCAACTGCTGATCAATTAAGTTGAGAAACTTCATTTGGAATATTTGACACATGTCATGTGTTTTATTAAAACGATAAGTGAGTAGTTCTCGAAATCTTTCTCGAATAAGCCGTAACAAGAAGGGTTAAATAAATCCAATTTATCTTGTACAACAAAGACGTGAATCGTGGGATCAATTTTTATGTAGCTTTACTTAAGGGTTGATGAAGTTTGTTTATGCGCCGCTCCAAGTGTAAGTTAAATTGGGAAATGACCTTATTTTCTGAGAAAAACTAGGGGCTCGTTTCAGTTTAAAAAAAAATGGCTACGTGTACCAATTTTAACCCTGATAATTGTGTATCAATTTATGAGCTCTTACGTTAACATTGGAAGGTATTTAAAAATTACTACATTATTTAACTACAACTACTGGTAAATTAATGACAACTAAAAAATGAGCATAAACATTGAAATTAAAGTTGTATCCCTGGCATTACTTTTTCAGTAATTTGAAGTTTGAACAATTGCACAATAAGCTACTCTCTTATCAGATTGATCAGCTTGAGTTTTTTCTTTTTTCTAATAAAAAAAAAGAGGGTAGAAATTCAAACACTAAATCTTAAAAACTAGATACAAATTAAATTTACCACTTGTTGAGTCATGTTTGCAACCACGTTAATTGACTGAAACCTTGTCGTTTAGTTTTATTAATACGGCCTCCTGAAAAGATTCTCAACTTAGGATGGAATAATTTTGCACGACTTTGGATAAAAACAATCCTGTCACTACCAATACTTCAAGTTTCTGACTTTTCGTTTTTTTAATATCAAATCTCTAACTCCCATTGGGTTAATTTCCTAACTGCCGCAGTATATGCAAAACCGCTCATTT
>CAMOHE010053870.1:0-70241 GCA_946598075.1 Artocarpus hirsutus
TTTTGACTTAACATATAAAAATATATACATATCAATCATTAGATACACATAATTATAGGTATATATAGAGTAATACCTATATTTATGACTTAACAGTTATTAATATATTAAACATATTACATAACTTTCCATTTTTTGTAATCGTGTGTCAACATGTATAATAGTGTATATAACTAATACACTTATAAAACATAACTTTCTTTCTTTCTTTCTTTCTTTCTTTCTTTTTTTTTTTTTTTTTTTACGTTATAAGTTCCCATTTAAGTATAAATATATCTATTAACATATAAATATATATATATATATAAGACTATATATATACATAAATTTATCCATACAATTATACCACAGCGTAATTTCATCAAATCATCATAAAAAAAGATTATTAATTTGGCATGAATTTCGTTCTAGCACCTCGAGTCCTCATCGCATCACCTGAAAAAAAATAACTTAACATAACATTATAGTTATTTGCATATGATATTATCATATTACTCATGTTTATTTCTAACATCATATTTTGGGGTGTTACAAATGTCACCATGATCTCGACTTCAATGGTCACAGTGTAGGAGCTTGGCAAGGGAGTTTAGAGTTGGTGAGCACAGTGGCAACTGTGTCAGCGTCGCCCCAATTGTAGGAATGTCAACGATGGCAGCATCCTATTGCAATGGAGAAAGAGAAGGGGGGACCAAACAAAGCTCGGCCGCAATGATGAGTATTGGTGGTGGTGAGTGAGAAGGAGATAAAGAGAGGAGAGGGAGCAAACAGAGCTCGGCGGCGGTGGTGAGTATTAATGATGGTGGTGGCAAGCGAGGAGGAGAGAAATCAAGAGAAAGAGAGTCAAAAACAAGAAAAAGGAAGAATGACAAACACTGGAGTAGTAAATCCAAACCCTAAGAATAAAATTGTCTTTACGAAAATAAATGCAGAGGCAAAAGTGACATTAATTGGTTCTTCATTTAAAAAAATAAAAAAAGTGGCATTAATTTAAAGAGTTTCTAGTTGAATGGCATTTGTCAATCTACTTTTGCACTTCTCTTAATAATCTTTTTAATAAACTATGATATAATATGTGTTGGGTTTTGTTGGATTTTGTGATTCAAATACGCAGCGGAAAATTAAAAATTAATTCCCACAAAACCCTCGCAGAATCCATGCAATTCGATTAGATTGATAAGAAAGTCATGAAATCTTACCAGGATAACAAAAAGGCAAAATTCTGGAAGGGAGAGAGCGGGTTCACTTCGGTGACACCCTAACTCGAGCTTTTAGTAAACGAAATTGGATTCAGACGTTGTTACTTAGAGCAACGTCCTCTGCAGGTATCCACACAAACAGACTCTCTCAAAAACGAATTGGTGTGCTAGCACCCTTTCTTTTACGTTAAAAGACTCTCTCTAATTTTAGGGTTTTAATGTTTTTCGCCCTTTTAGAATGATAGAACACCTTCTTTCTTCTTAATTTGGCTAAAAACCCTAAAGTAGATATATATATATATCTGTTGACTTCGAGATAGAGTCAGATTGTAAATAGGGTAAACTGTAATTCGAATATGACTCAGATAATCTAGATAATGTCTGTAATTCAAATCTGATTCAGATAATCTAGTTAATGTCAGTTTCAATGAACCTAGACATATCTAGTACATCGAATCTGGACATTATCAGGTTCATCGAACCTAGACACAGTTAACCCAAAATTCGTTCATGGTCTGTTCTAAGTGTGCGACCTTGTAGGTTCACATAACGTTGGTAGTGGGCTTGAAATTCTGTTTCTAGCCCACAAATCATAAGTGGCCTCTAGCAAGACATTATGATTACCCAAGTTATGCGAATGTATAATCCGACATAACCTAATCCATAATAAGTATTAAAGTCCTTTTTGTCAATAGATACCTTGATTAAACATAAGGCATGGTTTATGTTATCCTTATACTATTTAATCATATTATTTCTCGATCTTAAGTAGACTGATATTGATAACCCTTATCAATTCATTTCAGTATGGCCATACATTTTACTTCAGTCTAACTTATCGAAGGGCCCTTAGATATCTTTCTCATGATAAATGAGGGACAAATTCCTTCTTAACCACTCACATTCCTCACATGATTCACTTTATATCCAACAACAATCCATTCCATCATCCTGTTAAAGATAATATTAGATTGTGTCAAAATATAGAACTTGTCATGTAGGAAACCATGATGATTTCAGGTCAGAGGACAAGGATAATACTATTATGATGAGAATCACTTATGACAATTACCCATGTAGTATTCTCATAGCGAGTCGATCCAATACATCATTTCTCAAATATGTATCTATGAGTTGACTTAGTATCTCATACGCATGATTAGTAAAACATAATCATCAGTCAAACTTCATACTAGTCTTCATTCATTATTATCCCAATAATAATGATCGACTAGGGATAATTGAGAATTTAATTCAATTTTCACTTAAGAGTTTTACTATCAAGTCACATACTTGATGACCTTAGACAGAATTAACTATTCATTAAATAATAATAATAATAATGAAAATGTCTATTTATTAATAAAATGCAAATGTAATGAAATCAATATGTGGTCATTACATAATTGGCCTAGGGCACATCACTAACAATATGGTGGTCTAAAATTGCATAATCCACATAGAATCATGCATATAAATACAAATAATTCAGTTTCTTTTAGTGGGTCATAACAACTATTAATTATAAAGTAGTTTTCTATCACGATGGTGTGGGCTCATATATGGTTATTGTGAATAGAATAAAGTGCAGTGCGTCAAATATACCAGGCCAATATCACTTTTATATTTTGTTTTTTGCTTTAGCATTTAGAGGTGGGAGATTATGTTAAGCCTAGTATACTTTTTTTTAGCGATTCGACCTTAATTTGTTTTGTCCTTGATATCATCATTTGATGAAATAAAATAGAAAACTTTGTATTTTTAGACGGAATAAATTAAAAAGTTCGTTCAAATACATCATCCACAAAATTTTATTGGAAGCTATTTTATGAAATTTCATAACATAATTCAACTTTTTTTTTTCCAGAATGCCATGGTATATAAAAAATTAAAAAATTGAAAAGGCATAACTTTAAACCATCAAATCTCATATTCATATTTTAAAGATAATTTATAGAAGCTTAATAAATATAATAGTTTATAATGTGTCTATCAGTAAAGTTTTTTTTTTCTTTATTATGTAGGAGAATTCTGCTTTTGCCTGATTCAAACATTATATGGCAGATTAAAAATTCTATATCTTACTAGTACTACTTTATTTTCGACCCGTCGTATGTTAAGCACCAAGTCATTGTAATATATATATATATATATATATATATATAATTTTAACAAAATCTAATAAGTATTAACAGCCAAAAGAAAAGGTGTTCATGAAGAAGCATGGCTAGCTAGTGACCTAGTACAACAAGGTAATAAAATTTGTTGCTTCAAATTCTATCAATACTATGATGTTCTCTTTCCTTCTTGCTAAGCAATATTTTATGGCATTCTCTCGCTTTGCATATAAAATTTTCATATTGTTATTATGTGGTTGGTTGGTGTAAATGGTACCCTTTCATTATTATTTTATAGCTTAGTTAATGTAATATTCAATAACAGCATTATAAGTAATTAGAATGGTAATATCATGCTGGTGATCGTCAATCACCTAACTAAAAATGGAACTACTTGCATATGCAGCACTTGTAAATACCCCATTAACGATTCATGTAAGCAAAAGTGGTTCTTATCATTTTTTCAGTTATAAACAGTGTAAATTCTCACAAGTTACAGTAATAATAAAAAAAATTGCTACAGTGTAAAGTTCTCACATGCTATAATAAAAGTGGTTCTAACCAATGGTTCTCGTCACTTTGTCAAACACCTACTGAATAGCTTCACACTATTTAGTAAAAAACAAAAAAGGCTTGTTGACCTTCCAGTCATCAATTTTTTTTTTTTTTAACTCCAATTAACGAGTATCCCTTGAAGTGGAAATTACCCAAGGTGATGTCATGCGTTGCCCTCTCATGAAAAAAAAAGTATGCATATTGGGAAAAATTGAACATCTATAAATATAGTTGAGTTGCAGAGAAGAAAAGTTGAAATCATCACCCCTGTACTTCCACCATTTTACAATTTCTTGGACGCTATTATTGACTTTTTTTCTTTTTAAAAATACTTTTTCTACTTTAAAATATATAACCAAAAAACGATTTTTTAGACCTTTTCTGTTATACAAAGTGTTTCATATCGCAACGTGTGAAATTGTCATCAGGAAAGGAAGCGGCTGGATTAATTTTTTGCAAGTATTCCACACTAGAGTATATAAATCAAAATTAGTTATTACATATGATAATCTTTATTTTGAATCCCCGTATTTTTATTAGGTCTTGTTTTGTGAGTTTGTGTTTGATATTTATTTTATTCATGTGATTTTAACTCGGCTTAACATTCACAAGATGCAAATATTATTTTATCGATATTTTGTTATTTTAAATTGTCAAACTATATATCTTAGATAAGTGAGGGTAGCTTAGTTAATTGTAAGTCCCTCCACCTCAATTATAAGTTGAGCGTTCCACCTCAACCATAAATTGAGCGTTCAAGTCACGCTTAACTTCACTCAAAAGTAAGCGGCATTCCTCCTCTCCTTATATTAAAAAAAAAATCATATATCATAGATTATATTAAAACCAAAAATATACAATTTAACAGAATTTAATGGTGAAAGCTCTGATAACTTAAAGTTATGCACAATTTTTGTACCCTATTAAAAGTTTCTCATAATTTTCCATCCGGATCTTCGGACAAAATCTTTTGTTATATGCATCATTATTAGGTCTCACTTGTTTACTGAAAATCCATGTGACTGCCACGTTGGCGCGGAGAAATTGCCATGTGGGAATTTTTAATTTACATACAATATTGACGTCAGAATTTACAAGTCTCTGTCTCTCTCATCGTTATATGGTATCTAATGATCAAAATCCAATAATAATTGACTAGCCAGTGAGTTTAGAGCGTGTGAGAGCATCTAGAGGGCATGTATGTGCATGGAAGAGGGGGCCTAAGCCGCCTAATTATAATCTAAATATTATTGTCGCTTTCGGCTTTGGAATTTGTCATCTTATGCAATTGCTTACCCCTACAAAACTACATATATTCTTGTCGGTGGAGCAAGGATAAGCGGCGTTTGGTGTAAGATTATACACGTCTCAGAATTTCACATAATAATAATTTGGTTTTGATGATTTCAAACAGTGGTGGACCTTCTCTGTTATTTTTACCCAAAAGTCGTACTACCCTTAGTACCTGCCCAAAAATATACCTCAAAGCCACAATATCCCATAAAACATTGAAGGGAATCTTCATATATCTACTTTTTTAATAGTTGTGGTCCCCACTTTTAACCTTTAATTAATTTATAACACAGAAGGAAAAAAAAAAAAAAAATCAATTGTCTAAACCGGGCAAGACGTAGACCAAATTACCTATGTTGCATTGGTATATGGATTTTTTTTCCCCTTTCATTAATTTAGTTACCTAGATAGGTTAAAATGTACTCTTAAGTTGGTGATCAATTCTCTTCCAATGCTGATCATATGCAAATAAAATAAATTTGATGATCAAGTAACTTGTATATATTAATCTAATTTGAGAAGCTTCAACTCAAGTTTACCGTATCAGGTTAACAATATTTACTTTTAGAAAGTGACATGCAACACTTTTATATTCGAACAGTTGCAACTTTACTAAAGGGAGAAAATTCAGATAAATTAATAAATTTGAATATTCTTTTAAAAAAACACACATATATATTAGCCAAGTGCAAAGTACTTATGTGACTTAATTAAGTTGATCATGTGTCGGCAGCACCAATATATGGAACGAATATACAATTGATTGTTTTAACAAAATAATCCTATAAATTAATCTTGGCCAATCAAACATGATCTTCAAAAAGTTTCTGCAAAGTTATTGACTTCAATCATTGAAAGAAAATAAGGAAAGAGATATTTGTGCAATAGCAATATACGTATAAAAATTTTCAACAGAGGGTGCCCATTTTCTAGCGTGCAGAACAGACACGTTCAGTGACAATTTAACAGCAAAAACAAATAGACAGGCTAACTGAAGAGGAAGCATCTAGGTGCCCCACTTGCCCTAACATATTTTAGATATATGTCCCCAAGTGGATGCTTTCATCTACACATGTATTTCACGTTTGTGTGTATATATACACACACACATACGTCAAAATTCCCCTATTTTATTCTCAAAACATATGCTTTGAAATATTCTTCTTCCCTCTTTTTCTCACTTTAATTATATGTGTATATATATGTACACAAATTAAATGATTCCTCAATATGATCACCTGACGTAGCATAAATTTACTTTTAGTGGGACTACATGAAAAATTGTTGAATAAGAGTATCGTTATACTTTTTTAGGGGATATACATTTGTATTACTAAGTGGGAAATTATATTTATAGTTTTCTTGTTATTATTTGGGAATAAAATTGAACATATTAATGGGGTGAATTAGAGTTTTAAAGAGTTACTACTAACACAAATTATGCGGGGTTTGGGATATGACACGCTATTTGTTAAGGGATAGAGCACGACTTTAAGGCCTTCAATGATACTCTTGTTAACATCTAATTATTTTCACATTAAAATAGTATTAGACGGACAGCTAGACTTCAAAAAAAAAAAAAAAAAAAACTAGTATTTAGACTAATTAGTGTCTAACATTGTTGATGCCGAATAAAATTACTAGTGTGTGTGTATATATATATATATTGTCATGTTCTAGAGTACGAGAGGTGATGTGACGGGTTAATTAAATTAATTAAGTAAAAATTTTAATTTAAAACACAAGTTTAAGAATTTAATTAATTAAGAAGAATGTAATAATTGTTAGAATCAAATTGCAACATATACGACAATTTGAACTCATAAAAGCAGAAGCAAAATGGATCGAATATTACCTCCTGCCATTGTTTTCTTGCTCTGTTTTTTTGATCGAAAATTATACAGTGTATTTTGGTTTTGGTGTTTCTGAGCACTCGTAATTCTCCCTCAGATGGTTTAGATTTTGTTTTTGAGAATTGTATGCACAGGAACCAAAACACATGAGTTACTTATATTAACCGTGCCATCAACGGTTATTTGCAGTTAAGGCAGTTTTTTTTTTTTTTTTGCTGAAAAATTATGCCCTTCCACGTGGGCCAATTAGGATTTAACATTCTCCCACTTGGCCCATACACCACATCAACTATCACAATGAGAAACAAAATATATGAATCATGATGATAGGTCCTCTAAATGACGAGTATTATCTTCCATGTATTACAATATAACTTGTCTTTCTAGATTTACCCATGTAACTTAATGAATAAACCCTATGTTTATTCTTGGTCCAAACTTTATTGATATTTCTCTAAAATAAATTTGTGCACATAACTGAAGATAAATGAGAAAATATCATAAATATAGAGTTTCATTACAAAATACAATGAAATCACATAAGGGAACCAAGTCCCATTCTGTCCACATGATCCCTAAATTTTACTGGTGGCATGCCTTTAGTCAAGGGATCGGCAATCATCAATTCAGTGCTTATGTGTTCAATGACCACTGCTTTATCCTTAACACGCTCTCTTATGGCCAGATACTTAATGTCGATGTGTTTGCTTCGACTACCGCTCTTATTGTTTCTAGCCATAAAAACAGCAGCTGAATTGTCACAGAAAATTCTCAATGGCCTAGAGATAGAATCCACAATCCTAAGCCCAGAAATGAAACTCCTAATCCATACACCATGCGAGGTAGCCTCAAAACAAGATGCGAACTCTGCCTCTATAGTGGAAGTAGCAGTCAAGGTTTGCTTGGCACTCCTCCATGAAATGGCTCCACCAGCTAGCATGAAAATGTATCTGGAAGTTGATTTTCACGAATCAATGCAGCCAGCAAAGTCAGAGTCAGAGTAGCCAATGACCTCCAAGTTGTCAGTCCGTCTATACATAAGCATGTAGTCTTTGGTTCCTTGCAGGTACCTCATCACTTTCTTTGCAGCCTTCCAGTGGTCTAATCCTGGATTACTCTGATATCTGCCCAACATTCCTACAGCGAATGCAATGTCAGGTCTTGTGGCCAGCTGAATCATATGGAATGTTGTGCATCTGTTCTCTTTCAAGGTCATTTTTAGGGCACTGATTCAAATTGAACCTGTCACCTTTCACAATGGGAGCTATACTTGGTGAACAATCCTTCATCCGAAATCTCTCCAAAACCTTGTTGATATAGGTCTCTTGAGACAGACCCAAAATGCCTTTATATCTGTCTCTATGTATCTTAATGCCTATAACGAAGGATGCAACACCCATATCCTTCATGTCAAAGTTTTTAGAGAGGAATTGTTTCATCTCATGTAGCATACCCTTATCATTGGTCGCAAGCAAAATGTCATCTACATAAAGGACAAGGAAACAAATCTTACTCCCACTGACCTTCTGGTATATACATTGATCCATGATGTTCTCTACAAATCCAAATGAAGAGATGACATCATGAAATTTTAAATACCACTGACGGGAGGCTTGTTTCAATCCATATATGGATTTCTTAAGCTTACACACCAATTGCTCGCCACTGCTAGAGGAGAATCCTTCTGGTTGTTTTATATAAACCTCTTCCTCTAGTTCACCATTAAGAAATGCCGTTTTCATATCCATTTGTTGTAACTCTAAGTCAAAATGAGCAACGAGTGCCAAGATGATGCGGAGAAAATCTTTCTTAGATACAGGAGAAAAAGTCTCCTTGTAGTCGATTCCTTCCTTCTGAGTGAACCCTTTGACGACGAGTCTTGCCTTATATCTTTCGATGTTGCCCAGTGAGTCTTTCTTCATTTTGTAGACCCATTTACACCCTATGGCTTTTGCACCATTAGGCAACTCGACAAGATCCCAGACTCCATTGGATGCCATAGAATCCATCTCATCCCTCATAGCATCGTACCAAAGTTTCAATTCTTGGCAACTCATGGCTTGTGAAAACGTTTTGGGATTATTTTTGACTCCAATGTTGTAGTCCGATTCTTGTAGATACACAACATAATCACTAGAAATTGTTGATTTCCTTTCTCTAGTAGATCTCCTTAATGTTGACTCAACATTTTGCTGAGGAATCTGTTCTTCAACTTGTTGCTCAACTGTTTCTAGTGATTCTTGAGCAACTTGACCTTCTAGATTATTATCAGTAGTTTGTGGAACTCCAACGATAGGTTGCACAACACTCGGTTGAACTATAGGAACGTTATGAACAATAATCAACCTATCACTTGATGTAGATGGTTGAGCTTTAATATGATCTCTTTCAGAAACTATGTTTCAAAATTCATCGCTCCCACTAATCAAGTCATTCTTAAGAAACTTGGCGTTCCTTGATTCCACAAATCTAATGCTGTGAGTTGGACAGTAGAATCTATATCCTTTGGACCTTTCAGCATATCCAATGAAATACCCACTAATGGTCCTCGGATCTAGCTTCTTCTCTTGTGGGTTGTACACTCTTACTTTAGACAGACATCCCCAAACACGTATATGTCTCAAACTCGGTTTCCAACCTTTCCATAACTCAAATGGCGTCTTTGGGACAGCCTTAGTTGAAACCCGGTTTAATATATACACTGCCGTCTTAAGAGTTTCAGTCCACAAGGATCTAGGAAGATTGGAGTTACTCTGCATACTCCACACCATGTCCATTAATGTTTGGTTTCTTCTTTCAGCTACACCATTCTGGTCTGGAGAACCAGGCATAGTGTATTGGGCAATGATCCCATGTTCTTGAAGAAACTTAGTAAAAGGACCAGGTGCTTGTCCATACTCAGTGTATCTATCGTAGTACTCTCCACCTCTATCTGATCTCACGATCTTAATTTGCTTCTCGCATTGTTTCACTACTTTTGCTTTGAAAACCTTAAAGGCATCTAATGCTTCGTCCTTTGTATGAAGCAAGTAGAGATACATGTATCGTGAGTAATCATCTATGAAAGAGATGAAGTATCTCGGACCATATGAGTCCATATCTAGACTACAAATATCTGAATGTATGATCTCTAATATTTCTGAACTCCTCTTGGCACCTTTCTTAGACTTGTTGGTTAGCTTTCCCTTAATGCAACCAACACAAGTCTCGAAGTCAGTAAAATCTAAAGTACTGAGTACTCCATCATTCACTAACCTTTTGATCATCTCAATGGAGATATGTCCTAATCTCCTATGCCACAACATAGAGGAATCCTCATTTATAACACAACGCTTAATGCCAGATTGAACATGCATAGCAGTATGATGTGGTTCATTTTACAAATTAATTGAGAAAAGACTATCAGACAAAATACCATTCCCAACAAGAACAGATTTATAAAATAAACTGAAACATTTGTCTAAAAAAGTAAAGGAATATCCCAAAGGTACAAGTTTGGAAATAGAAATTAAGTTCCTAGAAATGTTTGAAACATAAAATGTCTTATCCAATTTCAAAATAAAACCACTACTTAAAACTAAGGTGCATGTTCCGATGGCTTCCACATGTGAGCGCATCTTGTTTCCTGAAGAGATGCTCATCTCATTTCCCATTGGCTTCCTTAGGTTTCGCATACCCTACAAGGTATTCGAAACATAGATTGTAGATCCAGAATCAATCCACCATGTGTTATAAATAACATCAACCATATTAGATTCATAACAAACAAATGAGAGTTGAATACCTTTCTTATCAAGCCATTTCTGGAATTTGGAGCAGTCCTTCTTTACGTGCCCCTTCTTCTTACAAAAGAAGCACTTAAACTCCTTCTTAATTTTCAGCTGGGTAGGAGCCTTGCCTTTCCCCTTTTGCTTGGTTTGATTTTTCTTTTTACCCTGGGTTGCCAAATTTACTTTCTTTCCCTCTTCCATGATGAGTCTTCCCTCCTCCTGAACACACATGGTCAATAGCTCATTAATTGACCATTTGTCCTTATGTGTATTATAGGAGATCTTAAAGGGACCATACTCAAAGGGTAGAGTGTTCAAAATGTAATGTACCAGGAACGAATCAGACATCTCAACCTCAAGGGTCTTCAATTGAGCTGCAATGTCCCTCATTTCCATGATGTGCTCACGCACACCTCTCACATTGGTGAGCCTTAAGGACGAGAACCTCATAATTAGGGTGCTAGCAAGTGCTTTATATGAAGTTTCAAACTGCTCATCAATAGCCTTCAGTAATGCCCGAAATTTGTCATATTGTTCGACGAAACCACGTATACCAACAGAGATTTTGGTCTTTATGAACATGACACTAAGGCGATTAGATCGTTCCCAACGTTCATAAAGAGCAATCTCATCCTGAGTGCTGGTTTCAATGATTATGGGCTCGTCTTTCCTTATAGCATAATCAATGTCCATCCACCCCAAATGAAGGAGAATTCTCTCCTTCCAGACCTTATAATTATCCCCTTTTAGCTCAGGGATATCACATCGAATATCAAAGAAATTCACAGGTTGTATGACTGCATAATTAAAATAAACATGCTTATGATCCAAAATATTAAGACTAATAGACATAAATCATGCTTTACCAATGTAAATCATGCATAAAATCATGAATCTATGACATAAAACTTGCCTGTGGGCTAAAGTTTTAATTCAATTAGATTCATTTTACTGTAGATAAAACTATCAAATTATGTTCTCTTTTCTAATACCTGTGGGTAAATTAGAAAATATAATTTGATATTTTATCCCAATTAGTTATACTAATATAATAAAATTCCTATGGGTAAATTTTATTATATTGAGTACAATTAATTGCAATAAATGTCCTTTAATCAAATGTGATCCTAAACCGATTAATATATAATTTTACATAATTAGAGGTGATGTGGCTAAGCTCTAATTATTGAAAATCATATGGATCACTAAGATATTTTAATTTTGTTCATAAAAATTATCCATGTAATATTGCAAATTCTATAGGCAATGCAAACAATTACGAACAAAATCTAAATTTATGCTAAATAATTAACTTAATAATATGCATAATAAAAACAAAATTATACATATAATAATAAATTAGCACATCAATTATCCACAACATGTTTTCTAATAAAACATTCATTAAGATAGAACAATTTTTAGATGATATGCATTAAAATATACTTTCAAAAATTATGTGCAAAATAACAACAATAAAATTATGCACATAAAACAAATACTTGGCACATAATATATAAAATAAATTTCCCATGAAATTATTGCAAAAATTATGTGCATATCCAAAAAACAAAAACAAAAAACAAAAAATTAAATTAAATTAATTTTTAATTAATTAATTAATTAATTTTTTTTTTTGGATTTCTGGTGCCCATAAACGACATGTCGTTTTTCCTCAACATGGAAAATTGATGTGTCGTTTTCTATAGTGAAAGGCACAGCTTTCTTCAGACGAAACGACGTGTCATTTTTCCTATCCCAAATGAAAACGACTTGTCGTCTGAGCCTTCTTCTACCTCCAGCCAGGTCGTCTGACCCAGTTACGACCCGGTTGCAACCTGAATGGAAATTCGACGATTTCAACGTTGTTTTGAGCCGTTTCAAATGGCAAAATGCTCAGAGATCAATCATATGAAGATTTATGAATTCAAAACTCATAATTAATTGAAGAATGCATATTGATCAAAATTGGTTTCACATGACAATTTTTCTTGAACATTGCAGACAATCAATGGGGGCCAAACATGATGTTTTTAATCACAGAGCATTAAGAAAACATCAAACTAATTGTTTTCTAGCATCAACGATGAATAATGCCAAGAAAAAATTAAAACCCAAGTCACGGCTCCTTCTACGTGAAGCAGAGTAAATTTTTTGTTCAAAATTGAACACAAGGCAGTGGTTTAACGCTCGGATACCAAATGTTAGATTCAAATTGTAACATATACGACAATTTGAACTCATAAAAGCGGAAGCAAAATGGATTGAATATTACCTGCTGCCATTGTTCTTCCTTACTCTGTTTCTCGTCCAAATTTTGCACTGTTGATTTAAAAAAATTGATGTTGTATTTTGTTCTTTTTTGAGCACTTGCAAAACAAATAATGCAAGATGGTGTGCAATCTAAATTTTGCTTTTGTGTTTTGTGTGCTCAGGGACCCAACTCTTAAATCCGTGACCATCGTACGATGTTGCAATGGTTTGTGAATAACTGTTGCACGTGAGGCAATTATTCCACAATTGAATATGCGGTTTTCTTTGTCTTAATGACATGAGGACCAAATAGAGTTTCAATAGGAAGAACTCTATAACATACCATTCATGAGAATAAGAAATGGGGGTGCTTAGCATTTTTATTTTGAGAGCAAATTTTTTTTTAAAAAAATTGAGTTAAAAAATTAAAAAACAGAAAATCACACGTTTAGGTTTTACATCAAAATCACGCTAGTGTGATGGCAATAAGTAGTCCGCAACTTAGCCTGCCAAGATGCACAAATCAAAGAAAACACAAGTAACACATGCTTTACTAGAATCCTCATTAACTATGACAACCACAATTCTTTTGAGGTGAAGAGGGCTAATAAAGGGTGAGTTGTGTAGCCCTATATCGCCTAGAAATAGTTATGAGTAATGGGCTGTAAGTAATGACACTATCTTCCAATGGTTTAAAGCTCTTTAGGGTGAAGTCAAGGAGCAAAACTATGCGGACTTAGGCTCAAAACAGACAATATCATACCAAGTGCAGATGTGGGTCTTACACTAACCTTTATTGATCACACACATAAAGGAAGAGAAAAGCACAAGAATGCCTACTAAAAGAGCATCTTTTCAAGATTGCATTCCTAAAAAGTTCTTTTCAAAATTGCACTTTGAATTAAAAAATGTCATTTATTAAAGTCCAGGTTACCCTTCCTCCTTTAATTAGAAAATATGATTTATTAAAAGTCCAAATTACCCTTCCTTATCACTCTTTCATGTGGTAGATTACTCCAATCGTTAGGATGGATTACAAGAGTAGAAGCTGGTAGGTGTCAAAGCTAAAACCTACCAAGCTTCCTCATATTTTTTTAAAATAAAGAAATACCAACCGTCTTTAGTCACTATGCGTAGGAGCCGGTGTGGAACCTAGTATGTGCTAGAGTAGGAACCTATGAGGTTAGGTTCTCTCATATTTCCTCTGAAGCAAAGAAATACCTACAGCTCCTGGTTGCTAGCGAGGGGTGTCGTCACAGAACCCGCCAAGATTTGGAATGGAATGCGCCAAATTCTGTCACTGAATCCACCAGGTTTCAGGGCAAAACCCACCAGAATCACCATCGTCACCATGATGAATGCCAAAGATAACATCGAATTCAAAAAAAGGGTCAACATGGGAACTTTAAGCTCCGATCGTGGCAGTGCTAATCAGAGAGAGAGATATGGTGGAGAGAAGAGGGTAGAGAGGTGGAGGTAAGGAGAAGAGAGGAGAGAGAAAGAAACCAAAGAAGAGAGTGAAGGGGCCGTAGAAGAATAGAGGTGGAGAGTAAGAGGGTGAAGGGTGCGTAAAGAGAGGAGAGAAAAACAGGGGTTTGGTATCAAACTAGACTTAAGATGGAGAATGGTAATTTTTTATTAGATTTTTGAAAATGAAAAATAAAAAGATTAACGCCTTTTAGCTTATTTTTCATTAAGAAAAAAAGGTCGATCAATAAATTAAATTTAAAAGAAAATAAATTTTAAATGAGTAGTTTTGAAAAGTCTAAAACAGAAGGGCAATGTTGGTAATTAAGTAGTGTTTATAAGAGAGCATTCCCTACAAATTTCTCTAAAGGAAATAAAACAAGCTAAGGCACCATTAAGCTATCACGATCCAAACCGGGTAGTGACATGGCGGTTTGATTAAGAATAATTAATTAAAATTAATTCTAAATGTTGATGATTAACCCTATTCCTTGAAACATAATTAGAAACTATTAAAGAAAAACTAATGGGTATAAACATAATTTAAATGACTTGGGGATTTATTTAAAACATGGCATTACTGAATTAACCACAAAATCAAAGGAAACTACAAATCTATCAAATACAGTTTAGGTCCCACTAGACCACACAATAGTGCATATATAGTGTAGACATAAAAGGATAATACAACCAAACTACAATCCAACAATCATAAATGAAAGTGCATGAATATAGTATCACAACCCGCCTTTCTCGGGCTGTGATAAACCTTTTTCTTACTTACGTATAGGTGTAAACTTAGGAATATTTTATTTTATTTTTTTACACCTACATATTTTAGCAACCTTCGAAATACAAACATATACATATATTTACAAAAACACACTTCCTTTTTACAATACTATTTGTCAAATATTCTCGAGAGAGGTTTTGTCTTACTTAACTATGTTTCAACTTTTATACAGCACATTTCAAAATAACTTAAAATATATTACAATGGAAACATAACTATGGCGGCTTCCATACCCATTCTGCACACTACTCTTATACCTCCGCCAGCTTATCAGGGAATTTACTCTGACCTTTTAGTGGAAATACCTACAACATAACATACTTAGTGAGCTTACGCTTAGTAAGTCCCAATACAGCCCACATGCACATTCACTAAAATGTATGATCCAATTTTGCTCTCTTATGAACATTCTTTATCATTATCATCTCTTATCTTTAGCTAGGACCTAAGTGTTCGTACTATTGTGTACATAGGTCTACGTGACACCGAGACCATACTATAACCTTAACTTCTATTGAGTCAGGAGTCGTACGATACTCTTCTTAATTCTGGTGATATATTTACCAATTCAATTATTAGAGTTATCATACTATGCATGAAATTATAATCACATGTTATATACAACACATAAATACTCTAGTACTATATAGTACACACAGGTACATACTTTATATACTCACATGTATGCATCAATATACGCACATGTATATAACATAATATACACACAGATACTTATATTCTTGTATACACGTAGGTATACACCTTGATATACACGCAAGTATAAATATATATATGTATATATATTCTATTTTATTCCTACAATTTCATACTGTAGGTGGGATGGGTACTTACTTGGTTTGGGTTGTTGTGCACTTTGACCTCAGTTCCTTCTTTCCTAGTCTTCTAAGATCCTGTTTGACCAATTACAATGCTATTAGCCAAATTTTCACTACTTTATCTATGTGTCATTACAAAATGATCGTTAATTAATATATCAAGTTGCATAACTATATACAACTCTAATAACCACTGGTTTTCTTATTCTTATCTTACTCTACCCTATCGTTTCTAACGAAGGGCAGAAATCTTACTAATAATCCCTTTTTCCCATTTGGAATGTTTCGGAGTAATTCGAGTCACTCAAGGAAAAACGACGATTTGGCCCTCGATGGGCCTCCTAAACTTTCTGAGCTCTATTTTGCTATTTTAATGAAAATAGTTGTTTATTGATCTTAAAATAATACCCTGGGTTGTTGGGTCTCCCTATTTTACATCGATACCCCATTTTAATAAAACTTTGCAATTTTGCCACTTTTCTGAAAATTTTGACAATTTTACTGCTGGTACTAAAATTAATCTCTTTAAGCCAAAATTTTTCATTTTTCACAAGGATCATTTTTAATCAAAGTACTATATCCAAAATCCTTTTGAAAATGACATTTTTGCCCTTTTAAAATTTTTTCTCAATTTTAACAAATTCTTGTAAAATTAATATCTCACAAACGAATGTGATTTTTGACAAACTGTTTGCGATGTTTAACAGTTTCATCAAGATCTACAATTTTTATGTTTTAACTTTTTCAACATTCTCACTGCATAAGGGTGTTTTTGGGTATTTTTCAAATCTATCGAGAAAGAACTTTTTCTTGCAATTTAGTCCTTGGGTCATTTTTGTAAAAATCTATTTCAAAATTGCCTTCCAGCCACTATATAGGTAGATTTAACCTTTGTCTAAACAATTTTCATGCCCAATCACCATTTTTGCAAAACTAACATTAAAATTACAAAAATAACCTATTTTGCATAAATTAACATTTTGCATAGTCAATCCCTAATTTCAACCGTTCCAACATGCCATAAATCATATATTCATGGAATTTAATCAAAAATGTGCTTGAAAACCCACATGCTTTTTGAGATAACAAAAATAAAAACAAAAATAACTAAACTTTAAGTTTGAAGAATCAAAACTTACCCAAATGAAAAATTTGTGCTTCTGGCCTTCTAAGGGCTCCTTTAAAACTTTTTCCTAGACACTTTTCATACAAAAACAACTTGAATCAAATTTCCCCCTTAACCCAAGAAAAGCCCTAAGAAAACTTGGAAAAAGTTTAGGTTTTTACCTCAAATTTGATGAAATCCTTTGGACTTTGCTTCTTGAATTCAATTGGGGCCAATTTTGCAAAGATTTGGGTCTGAGAAAATTTTTGAAAGGGAGCTTAAATGGTGCCTATGGGTGAGGAAGAAGAAGATGAAAAATTTTTGGTACATTTCAACTTTAATGCATGCTTATCTTGGTGGGTGACTCACCAAGTAGTCAATTAGTTTGCCTAAGATAGCTTAGTATGATTGGGCCACCTTTCATAGCATGATGGCCCAATAGAATCTCAATGGGTGTCTACTTGGTGGGCCCCAAAAATTTCTACTGTATAATTTTTCACCACATAGTTTTTTCTTACACTGCCATGTTAAAATCAGTACAGAACATATTCTTAGACTATATAAAATATTTTACTTGCCTTTGGTTTATTTTTGGAGTCCAAACATAACATTTCCAATATCTGTGTTTCCACTTAGCAGTATACCTATATCGTGTCGGACCCCTCTTTACACTGGTTCAGGGTTTAGGTAGATTCTCTATCTTATTTATACCTTAATTATACATCCATTGATATCACAATTCTACAATTAATTGTGAAATAAAATTCATTTTATGAATATTATTTACAAATTTCTAAGTATTTAGACTCACATAATCTATATTAACAATATCCAATATTGCATCAATTTTGTAGTGAAGTTTCCTATTAATACTGCTTATTTGTACATTATCATAATTTTTATAGAAAATATAATTTTTAAGGATAAATTCATCAATTAAACCCAATTAAATATTAGATTTTCTTAATAAATTTCCCTGGTCATTACATATAGTCTCATTACAACATGTCTTGATTAAAATACAGATAATAACTACAGTAACTCACGGACTTTGAGAGTAATCCAACAGTAAATCTACTCAGCTGCATGAGTAAAAGGCTCATAGGTCTTAAGTTCTAAAATGATATTTAAATAAATTAAATAGAATAAAATAACAAAACATAACTTGAGTAAAGCAATTACAAATAAATTAACATCATTAAAGTCGAAGATTCTTACCATTAATATCTTATGAAATATGTCAAACCATACATTAATACTTACTATGTGCAAGGTCTAATATGAACACCACTATAGTAGCCTGGACCGAGTTTTGGGACATACCTTTTAGGTCTTTCTCTGCATGACCTAAACTCTATGTGATGCCATGCATTTAAACATAACCAATATGGGAATCTTATATCGATTGGTATGTGAAAATCTTTCAAACACATTATCTCACTCGAAGGTGCTTATTCCAAGATATAGATATTTTTTTTCATAATCAATCTTTTATAAGTATATTTTCAAACGATTGAAAATATTTTAAAATGTGATAATGTTAGCTCTATAGGGCAATGACTAGCCTTAAGCACAAACTTAAATATCAACATCGAAATTTAAACAAATTTATTAGGATGTTCATTTCATGGTTCTTAGTGTGCTAAATTTAAAGTTCTATGGTTGTATATAACATTTAATCACTCTTTAAAATACGTTTGCAATGACTTTTAGTTGGTAAAACATATAGAAACACACTTAAAATGCAATTTGGGTCAAAGGGGACTCAGGTTGATCGAAACAGTATTCTCTTGTGCAACATGGTTGACCGTGGTATATTACCCTTGGTAGATCGCATGTCATGCTGTTGTACAGTCAACCATGTTACACAAAGCCACGGTGTCATGAATAGTAATGCTTTGTTTCAAGCACTCAAACTTAGATTGAGTTCAAACTCATCCAAATTAGTTCTAATGAATCCAAAACATGTTCTAATGATCCTAAATCATTATATGCATCATAAATACTCACTTTTGCACACATACATTTATGTTTCAATATTTATCCAACACTTTTCATCATCATTCCAAAAATAAGAAAACTATATGTGAAAATGTTTTTAAATCCAAATTTGTGAGCATAAATGGTTAAATCTCATGTTTAATTCTGCATAAATTATGCATTAACATTATCAGACCGGTTTCTAACAATTCTCAAATGTCAAAACACCTTTAAAATTTTAGGCTAGTACATGTATGAACACTTTGAGCACCACAGTCTCAAAACATAAACTAATAAATGCTAATAGAAATTTCTAGACCTAAATACATGGATTTAAAGCTATAAACCAAAAACAAATTTCAAAATTTAAGGGATAAATTAATTTACACAACTTCTAACCTTAGTTTGTTGGGATTCAATGTTTGAAATGATGGTTTGGCTCTTGGTTTATCAACAGTAGCTTGAGTTTTTGTTTTTATTTTGCTAAGAGTAAAGCATAAAAATAAAGGAGGAGAGAAAGAGTGTAACACTCAAGAATTTTTTGTGTTACTCATTTCTATTTGGCCTACCAGAAATGACAATCGGCCTGTCGATGAATGGCTAACTAGCTTGCTGGAAGCCCTGCTTTAGCTTGCTGATAAAATGTTTTAAGAGGCATAATTTTATTCACCTTAGACAACCTATTGATCTTTCCAAGCGGCCAACCGGTCAGATGACTGTTTGGGTATTTTATGAAAATTTCATTAAAGTGAAAATGAGATTTTTTTTAAGATTAAAAATCATGCCATAATCTTAAACAAGGAAGAAATAATAAGAAAAAAATAAGCTAGAAAGCTTAATTGTTGCAAAATATATTGCAACAAATTTTAAGATAAAAATACAGTTGAAAATTATGCATTTTGAGAAAAATATAGTATAAGGATTACATTAATAAAGTTATGTAGTACAAGAAGTATATCGATAAAGTTATGTAGCATAGAAATTACACTGTATAAAATTAAGTAGCATAGAAATTATACTACATAAATTAATGCAGTATAGAAATTAGACTATGTCAAGCCAAGCAGTTTAAGAATTACACTGTAGGGATGATGTGGAAGCTTATAGAACACCAAACATAGTGTAGAAAAAAAAATACTAGAAGTATGAAATATATATTGGCAGTATAAGAAAAATATTGTCTATATAAATTTAGACTGTTCAAAAGCTAATGTAGGACCCACGAAGGTGCCACCTTTTGTTAGACATGTATGCCTTAAGGAGTAAAAATGTAATATGTTTTTGAAGACTTTTTTTATCAATAAAGAATTTATTTATTATTCATATACCAAATTGTTGTCCTCTTTACGTTCATATTTGTTGGATGTATGATAAATAAACAAAAATCTAAGACTATCGTCTAAGCCTTTAAAATCAGGCATATGATAGACAGATTATGCATAAGACATGATTCTAAAGATGATGGTTTAAATTATAAAATCCACAATCGAGAGAATAATGTTGGGCGCTTTATTCATGCAAATATTGTTATGTTGTCTATATCTCCAATGGAAGATGGTTTGTCTTGGCCATTGGAGGTGGACTCCACAAATAAAAACATTGGTGCAATGCCATAGGTGACAATGCATTGGATCGGGATATAAAGTGTAAATGATTTGGATTAATAATTCTGTCTCGGTAAATCAATTCACTTTGGACAATTATATGTGTTGTATCTTAATTCTAAGATGAATAATGGGCCCGTTGTCTTAACTTATGTCTTTTGATGTACCAAAAGGTGACATCCATATTTAATGATGGTACGTATACCAGTACGTTGGAGACATGACTCTTGACAGCATAGACTTGTTATTCATAGATATGGAATACATAGCTCCTCTTTAGGAGTTGATGATATCCTTATATATGTTATCTTATAATTGGAAGACTAAAGCACTCAACCATTTTGATACATAGATGTAATCAAATGGTATATTGTCTTTGGATGATAAGTTTTTTGTTAGTGAGATAAAGGAACGTAAGAGAAAAATAACCAGGAAGGAAAGATAGAATTTATCCTCAAGCCGATTATGGATACCTTATGGGGATACGATACATTATGATATGTCATGGATACTTAGCTATTCAGGCTTCGTAATTCTATATAGTTTAAGAATGCTGCTCTAAGCTTTTAGTAGAGTAGCGTTAGAGTTGATAATTATGAAATGTATATCTGGGATATTGAGTTTTATAATTATTGGGAGCTTGAATTATATAGGTCCATCAAGTCTCCTTTGTTAGCTCACAATAAATCCTATAACGATACGACATGCTTTTCCAATAAATTGGTGACTTATGTTAAATTATTAGTTTGGCTGAAATTTGATAGGATCAGATAATTCATATCTGTTTATCGGTTAAATTAATTTTGTGAAAAATTAATTCAAGATAAACTTGCTGAATTATCCGAAATATTTATTTTCCTAGAGATTATCTAGATATGATTGGTTTAATTAGATAACTTCTCTATTAAGTTATTTGAATTAAAACTGAGGCTTTATCTAAAGAATCTTGGGTGGCAAATAGAAGATTCGTAAGGATCATTTATCGTAAGTTCGGCAGGCCAGTCTTTAAGTTCGGCCTACCGATGAGTAAGTTCAATAGGCTGATTTGCCAGTTCAGCCTACTAACTGAATGGTAATCTGATCACGCGTTTTATGCGATTTTATCGGATATTAATCCAGATTCAAAATTTTGAGGCCTTATTTGATAAGGTCCAACCAAGGGGATGACCCTTATAAATAGGGAATGAGAGTCAAAGGTTATTTAGATCAGTTGAGAAATCAAGAGCGAGCACTCTAGTCTGTGATTCTCTAAAACTCCCTTGAAAGGCTATTGTTCACAAATCACAAATGGTAGTTTTGGGTATTGCTCAATTGGTTGGAAGGAGAGTCACTTAGGAAGAGCTATACGATGTGCACTCACACGCACCCTAATCGTGGATAAGGAATAGCAAAAGAACCAGTTGGTTGAGGTTCTTCTAGAACTCTCTTTTCTTAATTGATTGTAGGAGCTCTTCAGTATATGAGGTTAGTAAAATCTAGTTAATTTATGCATATAGCATATCAAACTTGTATTTTAGAAAATACTCTGATATAAAAATTTTTAATTTCTGCTGCGTACTGTTTTTCTAACACCTTTAAGGTAGAAAAAGGGCCACCTTACCTCCTTAGTTTGCATTGGTTCTACTTAAAGTGGATGTGGAAATTGGTCTCCATCATTTATTATGCATGAAAGGCATGGAAAAAGAAAAGAAAATAAATTTTGCTCTCCAAGAAACTGATTCTAGCTTCCCATTTTCCTTTCAATATTTCTCAATAAGCAAAACCTCTAATCAAGCTTAGAAGCAAGCTTTTGTGTTGGAGATCATGATTAGTCAATTTTAAAGGTAAAAATATAAATTTTACCTATTTTATTTAAGAGGTTTTTGTTAATGGTTTTGGGTGAGATCTTTATGGGATATGTTGTTATAAATAATAGACTATGGCATGCAATATAAATACTATGGCATGATTATTTAGTGTTTTTAGTATGTGATGATGAGATTGAATATTAGAAACTAGGGTTTTATATGTTAAAAGATAGATGATTTTGATGGACTTAGAGGTTGTGTTTATCATTTGAGTAAAATACATGATTTACTCAAAACAGAGATATGAACAACTTTTGTGAACAAAGTTTTGTAAAATTCAAAGAGGACTAAATTGCAAAGATATGCAAAAGTTTGGTAAATTTGAAAATTAACCAAAAAGTCTACTTTAATGTTAGAATTTAAGGAAAGTTAAAACACGAAAGTTGTAGAACTCATTGAAACTATAAAGCAACATGAACAGTTTGTCAAAGTTCTGCACAGTTGATGAGTTATGAATTTTATGAGATTTTAATAATAAAATTTCGTAAAATGAAAATGTTATGAAATGCTGTGAAATGGTTTTGATTAAACTAGAGAGTTTGAGGAAGTTTTAATCACTATAAAAAAACTGAGTGTCTTAGTATGAAACGGTTGATTTTGCTCATGGGGGCAAAAATTTAAATATTTTGTGTTTTGGGCCAAAACTATAAAATTGTGTGAAATTGAGATTTCACTAAGGAATTTTGGTTTCCTGCATTGTTATGGGCAGTAAGTGACCACAGGTTTTAAGTTTGAAAGGATTTAAAGTTTTTACTAAGAAAAGAATGAGAAAAAAGTTAAGGGCGTAATCGTCAAGATTTTCAAATTATAGGTCAAAACTATAAACTTTTGACGAAATAGATTTTTACGAAAAGAAAACCAATGTTTGGATATTCGTAATGTTACAAGTAACCAAGAAATATAAGTATTCTTTTAAAATGGTTTTCGAAAGATTTCAAAGACTCATCAAGGGCAGAATGATCATTCTCTATAAAACGGTCAAAATGGACCCGAAATGCCCGATATCGAAAAACTCCCTTTAACAAAAATTTTTCTGTAATACGTAAGTAATGAGATGGTAAAGTTAAGCAAAAAGCTTACCTTAATGAAAGTAACGCCTAAATAAAACCCTATGTTGGAATTATTTAACTCGAGACTCCTTCCTCCTAATCACGCCTATAATAAAGCCTACACAAAGATTCTAAATTTCAAATTCTGAAGTTGAAACCTAAACTAAATTAAAATTACAAAGAATTTAAATCTTGAACAAAGAATTCAAATCTTGAATCTTGAATCCTTTACTGGACACACCACTCCTATATGTGTATGTGTACGAAATGAACAAGCAAGTTGGCCATGCAAGGACTCAATATGCGCAATGCGCGTGTACGGCACTCAATGCACATGTATGGCTGATTGCCTCCCTTTCGACTCTACTTTGATGAGTAAAACTAGCCTTTGTTCACCCTCGGTAGTAAACACATTCTCTTCTTGTTGTAGAACGCTCTGGACCAAGTTATTCAGCTCTTCTTTGAATCTTTTAGCTCGAGCCCTAGACCTCCGGTCTTGCACTTTCAGACCTTCGATCGAAGAACCGAGGTCACCTCCCTACTTGTTTCGACACTCTAAATGCTATGGTGACCTCCGTTCGAGCTAATTCCACTCCGGTGAAAATCATCTGGTACCGACTGCACGCGGCTTAAGGCGACTTAAAATGCAGTAACAGAGTTCATAATGGTGTTTTCAGCAGTAATGAATCTCCATGGAGCATTCCTAGCCATCCACGGCCGCTCGAGGAGCACTGTTAAGGATGTTGCACTGACTACAGATACAACGAGATGCAACTAGACCCGCTCAATCCGGAGTCCAAGCAGGTAGGAATCTCGCCTACAGTATGAATAGTTTAAAAATAAATTAATTTTAAATATTTTCATGAAATTTATGAAAATACATGATCAGTGATTTATTACACTGTTATATGTTATGACCTGATGTGAAATGCTATGATGATGATGTGATGAATAATATGTGATGCATGCAATATTTAAATTATATTGTTTGATCACCTTCAAGTCAAGCATGATTATGATTTAAGATTTAAGAATTATGAGATTGTGATGTCATGTAGTGGTAAGTCATACTGCATACACACAATAATGCAAGTGAAACTTATATGACAAGTTAAGGGAATCGTACCAACCTCCCGACCCACGGGAAGGTTCCATGTTAAAGAAATGAATAATCTTGGTGTCGTTGGGACCTCGCGAACCCTAACTTCCCAAGACTCGCGCGCAATTGGTACGATCACTGGGGCTCAAAGTAAGAAGATAAGATACAGCTTGAATAATTAAACATAATTCAAGTTGATAAGCAAGCATAAAATGCTCATGCATATTTTTATAAAAATGGTTTTTATTTACATTTTGCGAGACTAATTTCCTACTTGCTAAGCGAAAGCTCATTTAAGTATGTTCATGTTGTAGGTAAGAAAACCTGTCAGCAGCACTTGATGGGCAGTGGTGAGCAACGGACGAATGTTGAAGATGGGAATAGATACCGCTTATGCAAAGTAATATTTCTGCATTATTATTCTACGAATTTATGTATGTTTTATTTTACAAAATTTTGTATGTTTACACCTTACGAAAATATGTGCCATAAATAAGTAAATAATTTATGTAATTATGCTTTAAAAACCGAGCTTGTGTTTACACAACCTTGGTTCAAAGGATTTTAAAATTTAAGAATGTTGCATTAGACAATGCAACAAATACACAAACTATTTAAGTAAGAAAATTATAAATTTATTTAGGATTAAAAACGATTATTGAAGTTTTACGTTATGTTAAGAAATGAATTTCATAGATATGTTTCTATGAAATTATTATGAAAGTTTAAGGGAAAAGCTTTAAGAAATTAGTATCTTAAACTTAAAAGTTTAAGTTATAAGAAATTATGTTTTGACTAGTTTAAGAAGGTTTGATGCAACAAATGTGCGAAGTTTTCAAGGGAGAATATTATATGATAATTTATAATAAGAAAATGTTTATATAAGTTTATGCCAAAATAAGTAATGATTTTTATGAATATGTTTTAGGAATTTACCATCAAGAAAGTTTAGATGAATATGCTTCAAGAATTATTATTATTATGATGATTTAAGTAAACGAGTTCCAAGTAATTATTATCATGATAAGTTCTGAAAGGATTAATTTTTAAGATATCAATATGTTATGTTTAATATGTTAAATTATAAGTAAAATATATAAATGATTTTTAAGAAAGTTTGAAAGAACATTTAAATGGGATTTTATTTAAATATTTAATTTAAAAATTGTTTTGAGAATAGTTTTATTTAAATTGAGAAATGTCCTTAAAGTAATAATTGCTAAATAAACATCTTTATGTTTTAAAAGAAAAGTCCAAGGAAATTACTATGGTTATGTTTCAAGAAATAAATGTTATGAGTTATGTAAAGGATCAAGCTATTGGAAATTATGATTATGTTAAAATGTAATTATTATTATTATATTATCATCACGTTAAAAAATTTATGTTATTATATTCGGTTTATGAAATTAAGTTTTAAGAAATGATTATTATATCTTTCAAAGTTTCACATTGAGAATTCTTTATTATCAAGAATTCATTTATTACTAAGTTTTGGAAAACAATTAGTACTTCCTTTAAAGCTTTATGCCAAGGATTCGATAACAAGAATACATTCTAAGAAAAAAAAAATTATTCTAAAATTTCTATACTTTATTCTTAAGTATGTTAAAGTTTAAGACCATATTTAAGTTAAATGACGGCCACGTAAGGAGGGTCGTCACAGATTCTATATCTATAGATAACAGGTCTATGCCATCAAAAGTCATGTCTTAAACGTATCGGCATACGTACCACTATTAAAATGTGGGTGTCACCCTTTGGTACATCAAAAGACATAAGTCAAGACAACGGACCCACTATTCATCTGAGGATTTAGATACAATACAAATGATTGTCTAAAGTGAAACTATTTTCTGAGACAGAATTATTAATCCAAATTAATTCACTTTATGTCCCGATCCAACACATCGTCACCTATGACAATTTGCCAATGTTTCTATTCGCAGAGTCTACCTTCGATGGTCAAGACAAACCATCTCCCAATAGAAATATAGACAACATAACAATCTTTTCATGAATAAAGTGCCCAGCTTTATCCCCTCAATTGCGGATCTTATAATTTAGACCGTTACCTTAAGAATCGTGTCTTCTGCATAATTTGTCCATCATATGCATAATTCTTAAAGGTTTATACCGACAGTCTATTGTTTGCTTAACATACTTTAACAAATATGAATGTAAAGAGAACAAGATTTGGCATATAAATAATAAATAAATTCTTTATTGATGAAAATGTCTCTAAAAACATATTATATTTTTACTCCTTAGAGTATACACATCCAACAACAATCTCATTTTGTCAACTAACCCTGAGGGTGATCTTAATTTGTTGGCCTAACCTAGACAACGATCTCAACCTACTGGCAACTTTGACAACAATCCTAGCTTAATGCTAACAACAATTGGCAATTAAACTTTTTTTGTAACATGAGAACTAATTTTTTTTAGAATAACAATTTTTTTTTTTTCATTTTTAAACTTTTTTTTAACAGTTTGAATTTATAAAATAATATCAACTGCCTTTTTTTTTTTAAAACAAAAATTTTAAAAACTTGTTCTTAAGACAAAAACCTGAAGACAACAAAGGAAAATGCCAAACAGCTCCTTAACTTTTCAATATTTTTCCCCAGCACTCTTTAAAGATTAAGGGCCACAATGGAAAAAAATAAAGGTTAGGAAGACTTTTGAAATTTAACCTAAAAAAATTCTGTAACAAACGGGTTATTGGGCCATACTATTTTCTAATACTGTACCCTTTGATTATGATCCCAAATGTAGTAAATTGCACTTTTGAAAGTTAAGAAAGTAAATAGCATATTTACTTGGTAAATAATTTATTTATTTTTGGTAAATAAATTATGTCCTTGTGCACAAAAATATTTGAAGGGGTTAAAACGATTATTTGAAAAAAAAAAAATCAACTTCAAAAAGTGTACATACCTACTGTTTTAAAGCTAAAAAGTTAAAAAAAAGTGAGAAATGCATGTCCTCTCTTTGGAAGAAAAAGAAAAAATAAAAAAAATAAAAAGGTGTAATGAATGTAATGAGGTGGAGGCATTTCTGTCTTCTCAGGAAGTACACTTTATATTTGTTTGGCAAGAAAATGGAGCACTTCTACTTCTTTATGCTTTAGTTTGATGATAAATTGAATCGTAGTGGGGTTGAGGTGATCAATGTGGGTTTGATTGAAAGGAGATGATACCGTGCTCAAATCATTGGAACATTGTTTTCTTTTTTCTTCCCCAAAAAGAACAAGGGAATTGAGCTTGCTCTATTTAGAAGAAAAGTATCCTCTTTAATGGACTATTTGTATATGGGATCGTGCCAATTTCATGGTTAACCTAAATAAATGTGTCGTCTTTAGGATGATTTGGTTTGCATTTTGCCTAACACATTTTCAACAAAGCAAGAAAGGTATAAAATTGCAAGTCCAAGAGGGACATTTTGGCCCACTAGCAAGCCAGCTTAGCATAATTTCACCATTTAAACGTTTACACGCCAGCACGAAAAAAAAAAAAGATATTTATTTGTCTATACCCTCTATTTTAGATTAATTAAAAAAACTCTTTGGTTTTCGATTTTATTGAATGTATACTTTTAGATTCAATTTAATACATAAATCTATACCTTACCTCACTCAATACTTGATTTTGACTTAAAATAACCAAATTATCTTTAAGTAAAATATAAAAAAATTAAAACTTTCAAAAAAAAGAAGAAAACAAAAATAAAAACACATAAAACACCTAATTTTGAAGGCAAAAACCTTAGTATAAAGTTTTTTTTTTTTTTTAAGTTTTTGAAGTTATCTTATTTCTTAATTTGAAGGTGCTTTGGTAATTTCTTAAGTCAAAATTGAAGATCAATTGAACAAAGATATAAATGTGTGTATTTATTCTAAGCTGAAGGTATAAATTTGATGAGATATAAAACCGAAAGTATATTGTTTCAATAAACGTAGAACACATAGTATAAAAAAGGTAAATAACCCAAAATAAAGAAGGGAGAAAATTAGGTACTATATCTTTAATAACACTAATGTTTTGTGCCACTTTTTTTTTTAAACTTTTGATTCATACCACTTTGAACATATAATATATCTAAATTACCTTTACAAAAAAATCCATCACTAAGCTCTTCCTCTCTCTCTTCCCTTACTCTATGTTGCACGCTCTTCTCTTTCTTTCCCCATACCCCTTTCTCTTTCTCTTTCTATTTCTTAAAAGTGGTATACTTCAAAATTTTTTCACGGAAGTAATAAGAATCAAAAGTAGACTATAGAAGTGGTGTTTAGCAAATTGGTCCAAAAAAGAGATTACTGATGAGCTTTTGCCGAGACCTCTAGAGAAAGACTAAAAATTGTGTTAGGGAAACTTTGGTCGTTGGAGATTTTAAGGACAAAAGATTCTTCGCTATTTATTTTATTTTATTTTTTACACAGGAGATAAAATCCATAATCCCTTCGCAAAGCCCCGCCTCGTCCAAACCCGATGCACGGGACCAAACGGTCTTAGGCAGATTTGTTGCTAGTTTGTGAATGAAACTTGATTCATCACAAAATACAATTTTATTTCTCTGTCAATGATCAAAGTAATCGCTGCTGGAGGATATGATCACTATTTCCTTAATATACATAGCCAAATAAGTATATGCTCAACACTCCAAGGTTCGGTCAAGGGAGCGTTGGAACCTTGTGTATCTTTTCATATTGATAAAGGAAAATAATGCAATTTTAACTTTCCAACATTTATTAATCTGAAAAACAATACAAAGGTCCCCTCAAAAAACAAAAAAAAAAAAAGGAAAAAAGATCTCAAACGAGCTACCAAATTTAATCATATGTATATATAACAGGTTATGTGGTAAATGCGTTCTTTACTAGTCTTATTCTCATTTAAAAGGAAGACGTAACAAACGATATCAATATTGGAAGATTCTCCAAGGCCAAAGTGAAGATTGCACCTATTAGAAATAGCAGGATGAAAGCCAATATTATTTTCCCAACGTACACGAAACACATTGCTGGTTTTGTCACCTTTGTCCGAACTGGGCCTTCAGAACCACCCTACACATAGTCAAGCAAAGGGCAAGATATTAATTTCGGGATATGTACTTTTTTATACCCTCTATTTTAAATTAATTCAAAATCGATGCTTTTGGTTTTTTATTTTATCAAATGTATACATTCAAATTAGATTTAATACACAAATCTACACTTTATCTCAATCAATAGTTAATTTTGACACTTAAAATGATCAAATTATCCTCAAACAAAATAAAGAAAAATCAAAACTTTTGAAAAAAGAAGAAAATAAAAGCAAACACATACAAAACACTCATTTTTGAGCGTATTTTATGCATTGTTGAAGTCAAGAAACCTTAGCATAAAGTTTTTAAAGTTTTTTTTTTTTTTAATTTGACGGTATTTTAGAGAATTTTTTAAGTTAAAATTGAAGATTGATGAGGAAAATATAAACATTTGTGTAGTAAATCTAATCTAAAAGTATAAATTCGATAAGATCAAAGACCGAATGTATAGTTTTTGAATAAACCTTAAATACATGGTAAAAAAGGTAAATAACCCTAGTATTTGTTAAAAATGTTCCCCAAAAAGAAAAGAAAAATATACCCAAAGCACAAAATAGATATTCTTTCCTGTAAATACTAGTTAGAAATTCACCAGCAACATTCTTAAGGTAATTCTGACGGGATGTTAATGATATAAATCTGTATTAAAGAAACTAAATATTAAAAAGGGATAAATTTATGGATAGTCCCTGCAGTCAAATTTGTCCCATAAATAGTCCCTGGACTTAAAAGTGTCTCATGAATGGTCCTTCTATTAAATTTTGGATGGAAAAAGTTAACATTGTCTCGTAAATGGTCTTTGAACTATCCTCTAACTATAAATAGTCCTTATGCTAGATCTTGTACTATATTTGGTCCTTGAACTAAAAAAACATAAGCTAAAGTTAGTTATATTATATTGTTAATTATATATATAGAAAACATTATATATGCGAAATTGGACCAGATCTATAGTCCCTAAAAAAAAAAAAAAAAGTCAAAATTCATTCATTTGTTATACATATTTGATATTTTTTTTTATCTATTAATTCAAATAGGCAACCTTGCTAATTTTTTGGAATGAGCATATTTTGCCCCACCATATTAATAAATATCTCAGAATTATTTTTACATCTCATAATAATAAATTTGCAAATATCTCTTATATAATAACCATTTTAACCAATTTATATTCATACTAATCTATCACCTTTGTTTTTGTCTCTGTTTTGAGAAATCGTAGGAAATATCACTTTTTCAAAACTAATTATAGTAAATATCAAGTTTTGAAAATATTTTTAGTAAATGTTAAATTTATGATGTAAATAATTTATCTATCCTGTGGTTTATAGTGTAAATAATTTTTATTTACACAATAAATAGATTTATGGTGCAAATAATATATTTATCTCCTTGTTTACAATGTAACAATTTCTTATTTACAAGTTGTTTACGTTGTAAATCTGACATTTACCATCTATATTTTCGAAACCTGATATTTACTTCAAAAGGTTTCAAAAATTGACATTTCCCTCATTTTCCCTTTTGTTCTTTTTTACTTTTCTTATAAAAAATCAAATTCATGTAAAAAGTCAAAATTACAAACAAATTGAATTAAAAAAAACATTTTGAACAAAACAAAATGTTGAAACCCTACACATTCAAAATTCAACTAAGAAAACAATAGTCAATATATATCGTAACGACTCGTTTTGAAATCTTTTAACACCAAATTAAGGGACAAAAATTCCCTAGTACACCAAAATATATGTTACGATTATTTTCTAACATTGTTTTATATGCTATAATAAAAAATAAAGAACAATATTTTTACTTGGGGTAATTTATATATTAATAGGTGTAAATAGAATCATTCTTTTTCTTTTTTCGGTTTGAGGACTAAACATTTGGTACAACTTTACATATTTATGTTCTTTATATATTTATATATTTATTTAACAGCATAACTAATTGTACCTGGCATATGTTTCAAATTTAGGGACTAATTATAGTATAAATTTGATCATAGGGACTATATATAAAAAGAGAGGATAGTTTAGGGACCGTTTATGAGATAAATTTAACTTATTCCTTCCAAAATTCAACAGAGGGACCATTCATAAGACTTTTTTTTTGAGTTCAGGGGTTATTTATGAGACAAACTGACTATAGAGACTAATTCTAGATGAAAAAAATTCAGGCACTGTCAATGAATTTTATTCCAAAAAAGTAGACAGTTCTATTCATTTACAGTAATACAAGATCTTAGAGCAATAAAGTTACGATAGGATGAGGGATGGTTTGTGAAAGTTTGAAATCATAAGAAATTCCATACGTAGTGAACAACAAGAAAATGTAACATTGGAAGTTTTAATTGAAAATCCATGTCCAACGAGTATTGAGGAAAATATATGTGTGGGCTGGCATTTGCAGAAGAACAAGTAGGACACCAGAAGAAGAGAAGGAAAAAAAAAAAAAACAAATGAGCAAGATTTTGGATACTGCACATGGAAAGGTAGTACACTTGTTCCTCAAAGAATGGCTAGTGTTTCGCAGTTTCTGAAACATCAAAGAATGAGACTAAGAAAATGACCAAAACAAAGTCAAGAAAACAAACACGCTGAATTGGGTAAAATACGACTTATGAACCTGGTTCCATATATTTGAGCATAGTTTCTTGTTTACAACATTAAGACTCAACAAAAAAATTGTCTTGAGCTCATAATAATGCATAAAGGAGAATCAGGGGAGGGGAAAAAAACACACACACACGCAACATAGAATCTTCTTTTGTAGGCTTATAACTTCTACCATTTCCAAGAAAAAGAAAGAAAGAAAGAAAGAAAGATTTCTTTTGGATTAATCTTTTCTGAGAAAATTATACATGTCAAAAGATTAGAAGTTAATCAAGAAGGGGCTTAGGTGATAAAAGCGATATAAGAGTGTTTTTTTCTTTTAGTTTTACCCTTCATTCTTGTTTGGAGATTAATTTAGCCTAGTCACAAAACCAAAGACACCTGCTCTAAAGGGAAGAGGGGAAAAGAAAAGAGCATGATCTTTTGAGGTTCAGTCATTTGAAAGATGGAGTTGCTCAAGAATAAATCTTAAGCTTTAAGGCTTTACTCAAAATCTAATCATTGAAAAATGGGCAATTCTTTTTTGTTATGAAATGCTATGAAAAAGAGTAATGAAGAGTACAAATCCTCTGATAAAAACAAGAAGAGATTGAAGATATCCTCGGACGATTCCGCTGCATTATTTCATCAAACAGAGAGGCTTCCCACGTTTTTATTGTAAATAGGTAAATATGAAGAAGTTGCCAATAATTTGTTCAAAGTCAGGTTTATACGTTGTATTATGAAATAAATAGTAGGTTCCAAATAGCTAGAAAAGATAGAATGAATGAGCTTAGATTAACATGAGGATGAGGATGAGGATGAGGACGAGGAGTGGGTCCCAAGGGGGCGAAATCGGGGTTAAGGACAGCGATCGATTCCATTTCTATTATTAAGTTCCAAGTAATTTTTATAGTTGATTGTTTTATTATTTAAAAAATTGTTGTTAGTTTCATTCATTGGTGCTACAAATTTTCTAACACCAAACAGCTAGCAAAGATAGAATGAATGAATGAAGAGGCTTACATTAGCATGTGGATGCGGATGAGGAGTGACTCCCTTAGTCTTCTTAGCGACTGCCGGAATACCATCTTCCGCCTTAACATCATCTAAATTTCACATCAAATCACAACAACAAGATTCAAACTTTACAAACAACCAAAAGTAAATAGTAAATAATTTCATGAGATTAGAAAATAAATCAAATCAAAATCCAAAAGGGCAAAAGTGAATTGATAATCGATTAAATTACCAGAAGAAGAACGAAGATCAACAACAGTTTGTAGAATCCAACCGTGACCGTAGTTGAGGAGTGGGGAATTGGGCCCGAAACTGATGGGCTCTTCGTCTTCTTTGAAAGCTTCAATATGAAGAGCCAGAGGCAGCGAACAAGAGGATTTCTTGGATTTGGATTCGGAACCCAAAACCATAAGCTTTCGGTTTATGACAGAAACGGCGAAAGCGGCGTCTGTTCCAGGAGCGAAACGCCGCGTTTCGCCGGAGCTCTTGCATTTCACCTCCAACCATTCCGCTTTCGACGGAGGTGAAGGGGAAGGACCTTCAGCTTCCGCCATTTCACTTTTCACTTCTGGCTTTTCAGAGAGACATTACTTATTAATTGATTAAATTCCTTCTATACCCCTGACCTGTACCTGAGCATGACATGCAACTAAAATAACGTTAGGGGAGCTAAGTGGAAATAAGATAAAAGGCGAGGACTAAGAGGACTAATCAAAATGAACATGCTTTTTTTTTATTATTTTTAATTTTGAGATGATATTTTCATTTGGAAGCCCTTACTTGGTTATTTCCCGCCGCGCCTGAGACTGAGACTGAGAGAGTAGATCAAGAGATAAAAGGAGAGGCCTGGAGAAACAGAAATTTCTACTTGGCATACAGTAAGTCTAACATAAAAGAAGATTCTATCTTTTTGCGTTTTGTAAATACATATACGTTTTTGTTGTTGTTGTTTTCGTTTTTTCTTTATAAAAGTAAAAACGCAGAACCAGCTGGAAATGTTTGGTTGATTACCCAAGCCCACCAACTTAATTAGCTAATTTTTTTTTTTTTAAAAAATAAATGCATGATATACAATACATGATTCTTATTATTATTATTATTATTATTTACAATTAGAGTTAGAAGGCGTACCCCAAAATTCGTCGAAAGTAATTTTCTCTTGTATGATTTCGGCGCATTTGGAATGCTTGTTTTGTCTCTGCTCTATCAACTATTAAGTGATTTTCTTTCCATGTTTATTATTAATTTCTGCTTATTCAACTCTCTTCAAATCTTAATAAATATTGCTCAACATAAATAAAAATGTAGCTTCTTTTCTTCTTCTTTTTTTTTTTTAATTTTTAATTTTTATTGGGGGATATCAATTTTCTGAAAAAATACAATAACAAAAAGGCCCCTTTTTCCATCCATCCTTCCTTATGTTCTAACTTGTTATATACATTTTATAGAAATGAGAAAATGAGTCTTTAATTCTCCATCTACTTAAATGGAATATGGACGATCTTTTTGTTTCCCTCACTGTTTTACTCTTTCTTTTTATGGTAAATAAATGCTGATGCTTTCATAATTCAAAAGTAACCAACTTACAATGTCCATTTTTCTTCTATTCCTTGGAATCTCCTTGTCAGCGCGAGTTGTCTGTGTATCACTCAAGTCCCTGCTACACAGCTACTCTTAACGTAGCAAAACTTGACAAACAAGGCCACCATCCACTCTCTCTCTCCTGAACGGCAAACGGTAAACTCAAATGCGTCGACAACAGCGCTTAGCCAGCAAGCAAAGAGCAGCACGGCAGACAGAAGACATGGAAGATTTATTTAGCGACATCGACGTACAAAAGATGAGGGTGTCTCTGCTGGGTTGGTATGGCCTCAACTGTAGAGACCTTCCTTGGAGAGTGGCCGAGGAGGATGTTGAGAATAGAGCCTACCGAGTGTGGGTCTCTGAAGTCATGCTACAACAAACAAGAGTTCAGACCGTCATTCACTATTTTAACCGCTGGATGCTCAAATGGCCCACTTTACTCCACCTCTCAACAGCTTCTCTCGAGGTTTAATATAGACTCCATACCCACCTATTATTACTAGTAGTGTATTGCTCTTTCTTTTTGAATTTACTGTTTAAATGTGTATATAATGTGTCGGAGAACATTGGTTAGAACCAATGGCTTGAACCAATTTTTGTTGAAAACACCATAGCATGTGAGAGCGTTACGCTGTAGCACACTTTTTCTTGACATTATAGCATGTGAGAGCTTTACACTGTAGCAACCAAATGTTTTGGTTCTAACTCACATTGCAAACACCACATATAACAGCCATTTTTCTGGATCTCAAGTCTTTTGTTCTGCAGGAGGTGAATGAAATGTGGGCAGGTCTGGGCTACTACCGAAGAGCACGTTATCTTTTAGAGGTGTGTGGTTCAACATATCAATTTCAGTCACTTCTATTTCTTTTCGAACAGCTATTTAAACGTGCATAGCAGCCTTTTTTGAATTTACTCTTTCTTTTTGAATTTGTGGCATCCCTGATTTCCTCTTTTCATAGCATCTGTCCTAATTCATGTATTCTTTTATTTATGATTTTAGGGAGCAAAGATGATTGTTGCAGAGGGAGGTCAGTTTCCCAAAACAATTTCTTCGCTGCGAAAAGTTCCAGGAATTGGAGAGTATACAGCTGGAGCTATTGCCTCAATAGCATTTAAAGAGGTTAGTATGTTCTACAATTATTTAAATTTTTAACAAGGAGAATTGCTATTCTTTAGAAAATAAAAAAAGAAAAAAAAAAAAAGTTCGAGGAGCATTATTTAAGGGAAACAATTATATCAGGCTGTTCCCGTGGTTGACGGCAACGTAGTTCGGGTGATTGCTCGACTCAAGGCTATTTCTGCAAATCCAAAAGACTCTCAAACTATCAAGAAATTTTGGTGAGTTTCAATGCCACTGATACAATTCCTCTTCCATTTGATTTTTTCTTCAGTGCCATTGCAATTCTCTTTGACTGTGGTTCTGTTGATTCTCTATATAGTTTTCTTGCAAATAAAGTTTTCTGGTTCACATATAAAAGAGAGAGATGAGTTTGCTTGTTCTTTTTTATTCTAAAACATCAACATATTTCTGACTTAGGAACAAAGAAAAAGATCATTTGTATTGATGCTATGACTTGAATTTTTCTCTCCGACTAAGCGTTGTTTTTACTTCTCTCCAACGTCTTAAGTGAGCATGAAGACTCCTAGTGCTTTTTGTTAAAATCATGGTTACCATCTTTTTACACATGTTAATTAGCTCTTAAATTTATTTTGATATATGTGTACTGGTGATGTGGGGTCACAGGGAACTAGCTGCTCAACTAGTTGATCCTTTAAATCCCGGTGACTTCAATCAGGGTCTTATGGAGCTTGGTGCAACCATATGCACTCCGTTGAGTCCAACCTGTTCTTTGTGTCCAGTGTCCGATCAGTGTCGCGCCCTTTCAATCGCAAGAAGTGATAGCTCGGTTCTTGTCACAGATTATCCTATTAAAGGATTTAAGATGAAACAACGACATGATTTCTCTGCTGTCTGTGTTCTGGAGATAATTAAAGATGAAGACAGGTCAGATAGTGAATTCCTTTTTGTAAAGAGGCCTGACGAAGGTTTGCTTGCCGGTCTTTGGGAATTCCCTTCTGTCTTGTTGAATGGAGAAGCTGAGTTGGCTGCTAGGAGGGAAGCGATTGATCGATATTTGGAAGCCCATTTCCAACTTGACACCAGAAAGGCCTGTAAAGTAATTTCGAGGGAATATGTGGGAGAATTCGTTCATGTTTTCACTCATATTCGTCTCAGGATATATGTGGACTACATGGTGTTACGTCTCAAAGGTTTAAACTCTCTCCTTTTCCCTCTTTTTCTGCATGTGAATGTATAATGTATTATGTAACATCATTCTCGAAGTACAAGGCGTATAGAAAATAGAATCATTATCTTTCCATTTTGCTTTTGGTACTGTTGTTTAAATATATTTTACTTGTATGTTTGGTGTTCCATTCATTCTGGTTGAAGGTGGTGTGAAAATGAGGTGTATGCTTAGAAAGCAGGACACAAAAACTTTGCCCTGGAAATATGTGGACAGTAGTGTCATTTCAAGCATGGGTTTAACATCTAGTGTCAGAAAGGTAAATGACTTGATCCCTTAAACTAAAAACTAAAAGTGTAGAATAATTGTTCTTCTGTTTGGTTGCTTAAATTTGATTGATCACAATGGAAATGAAATCCGTGTAGTCAGCAGTTTCTTGCTTGGAAAGTAATCTCTGTTTAACTCTAATCATGACATTCGTTCATTTGAGACATAGCATTGCCGAGCAACGAGAAAATGACGGATTTGGGGCATGTTTTTCTGATAATGCAGTTATTATAAATGCAATGCATTAACTTGGTTTGATATCATGCACTGCAGGTGTACGCCATGGTTGAGAAATTTAAGCAGCAAAAGCTTGACTCTAATCCTGCACCATCCAGGAAAAGAAACAGAGCATCCCATTCGAGCCAAATGAAACTACATCAAAAAGACTAGAATGCTACTAGCAATAGTAAATCTCACAAGCTCATAGCTCTCACGTTATTGGCCGAATGGTTGTAAAATTTGGCACACCCATTGCTAATCATTAGTACAAGAGGGTGGGATACATTAGACAGCCCATATATTCACGAAGAAATACTAAGGTCACTCTTTTTATCACTCTCTAAGTTATTCTGTTGCCACCTGTCCTTGCATTTTTCCATAACAAATGAATCTAAAATTTATCCATCTTTTTTTATCATTTATTGCAAGGAAAATTTGTTCATCTTTTTTATCATTTATTACAAAGAATACCATTCTTTAAATTATAAAGTGTCATTTTAATTTTATTTCTACTTTTTGTATTCCATCGCGAACTCTTTCTTTATCTTTTTTAGGTCAAACTATTTTTTTTCTTTTTTAAAGTAAAGGGTAAATTGCTTTAGAGGTCCTTAAATTTTTAAAAATAGTACGATTAGGTTTTTAATTTTTTTTATTTAACTGGGTCTAATCTTTTTAAAGAGGTGTGATTTGATCCCCATCTGTTAATTTTTGACGGAAATGATCATGTGCTAAGCACATGTGACTAGAATGTAATGGTTTGAGTAATCTTAATAGTAATTAATGGCCCACTTGGGCTATCAATTTCTTTTGCTAAATAAATTGAAAAAAAAAAGAAGAAAAACCCTTCTTGTTTCTACGTTTAACCTCCCCCACCCGTTTCTTCCTCCACGCACCATTGGCTTTCGGCCACTGCCTATTGCTCACCACCCAAATCCTCCGTATCTCTCCCTCAAAGCACAATGAACAAGAAACAAATATAAAAAAAACCCTCCACCACCACCAAGGGAGGTCATCACTTTGACAGAGGAGATTGCGAGGCAAGGTCTAGGCTCGCAACGCGGGGGTGCTATGACGAGGTTGCCGGTGTGGTCTGGACTTGTGACGAAGGGATCTCTTCGAGACGAATCAAGATGGAGGAGACTGTGACGTTTGGGCCTCGCGACGCTTGAGTTTCCAGTGGAGGCAAGGTTTGGGTGTTAGAACAAAATTGTGATAAAAACCATCATCATCCAAGATTATTTTTGTCAAATCATCAAAAATATTAATAAGATGCGGAAGCTAACCTGAATTTATCGATTAAATGTGATTCTTGAGTTTGTTGGTTGGGGATCTCCCAAGTCTGATATGTAAATCCTCATTCACAAAATACTCTGTAATTTCTCTATAGATAGGAACTAGAAAAATAAAGTACGTACTGACTTGGAGACCACAACTCCTTTATATAATTGCTAAACCTTAGTAATTATCCTTAATTACCAATTTAACCCATCATAATATTAACCCATCATAATATTAGTAATTACTCTTTTGATCTCTACACATAAGAGGCCCATATTTAATGATGTATTAAAAGCCTAAAACTTAAATTGATCACTTTTAATTGGGCAACCTTATTGATAGCCTTTAATTCACGTTTATTAAATATATTAGCCCATATATTGGATTTTGATCCAACAATCTCCCAATTGGGCTATATATGAAACTTTATAAATATAAATTATACCTTATGAGCACATGAATTTTGCTATAAAAAAAAAACCTTATGTATCTCAACAATCTTGTCCATTAACCATATTAATATAGGACCAAAGCGACATTCGTTACATATGTTGTAACTAGACCCATCAATAATCACATATACCAATACAACTAATGACAAGATCAAGCATAGATGTGTAGCATGGAAATTTCATACAATATGATCATAACATGCCTATTTCTAACTAGTCCACTTAAAAACCTTAGTGAGATCAAACTATACCAAAAATCAAAGTGTGAATAAACTGAAAACTTTATTTCTGTAGAAAATAACCTTAAAATATCCATAAACTGAAATAACTGAAAATGTTTATATCATAAGAGCATTTAAAATTACAAACTCTCATTAAAACCGAATATCCTGAAATGATATGGCACCCATACGAGCAGTGTGTTCATGAAACATTTGGGTGGCAATCTCTTAGTAAGCGGATCTGCAATCATAGAGTTTGTACCGATGTGCTCTATAGACAACTATACATTCTGAACTCTTTATTTCACAACCAAGAACTTGATCTCTATATGCTTTGACTTTGTCGAGTTCCTGTTGTTGTTAGAATATAAAACTGCTGACTTATTGTCACAAAATAACTTGAGTGGTCTTTGAATACTGTCCACTATATGCAGCCTTGTGACAAAATTCTGCAGCCATATTCCATTATTGGACGCCTCATAACATGCCATGAACTTTGCCGCCATGGTAGAAGTTGCTATAAGAGATTGTTTAGTACTCTTCCAAGAGACAACACCTCCAACAAGAAGGTAGATATAGCCCGATGTAGATTTCATATTATCTTGGCATCCAGCATAATCGGAGTTAGTATACCCAATGATCTCAAGCTGTTCCGACCTTTGATATGTGAGCATGTAGTCCTTTGTTCTCTGTAAATACCTCAAGACTCGTTTGGCTGCTACCCAGTGATCCTTTCCAGGATTGCTTAAGTACCTGCACAACATCCTTGTAACGTACGCAATATCCGGACGCGTACAAACCTGAGCATACATTAGACTCCCTACTGATGATGCATAAGGAATTTTTGCATTTTCTTAACCTCAAAATCATTCTTAGGGCACTGATTGAGACTAAACTTGTCTCCCTTAGCCACAGGTTTGTCACCTGGTTTACAATCCTACATGCCATATCTTTTAAGAATCTTTTCGATATAGCTCTTTTGTGATAATCTTAGAATATTTCGAGAGTGATCCCGGTGTATTTGTATACCAAGCACAAAAGATGCGTCACCAAGATCCTTCATCTCAAATTTCTTTGATAGAAATCTCTTGGTTTTGTGCAATAAGCCTATATCGTTGCTGGCAAGCAAAATGTCATCGACATATAAAACCAAGAAAGTATACTTGCTCCCCACTAAACTTGTGGTATATGCAATCATCGACCAAATTCATCTCAAAACCAAACGAGATGATAACTTGATGAAATTTGTAATACTACTGATGAGAAGCTTGCTTAAACCCATAGATGGATTTCTTTAATTTGCAAACCATCTTCTTTGCATCTCCCGACACAGTTTTTCGGTTGTACCATATAGATTGTTTCATTAATGTCACCATTGAGAAACGCAGTCTTAACATCCATTTGATAGAGCTCAAGATCAAAATGTGTCACTAATGCCATTATAATCCTGAAAGAGTCTTTCGAAGAAACCGGAGAGAAAGTCTCTTTATTGTCGATGCATTCTTTCTGTGTAAAGCCTTTAGCGACAAGATGAGCCTTATATCTCTCCACATTGCCTTTTAAATCTCTTTTGGTCTTAAATATCCATTTGCAACCAATGGGTTTCGCACCTTCAGGCAATGGAACAAGATCCCAAACGTCATTGTCCTTCATAGACTTTATCTCTTCATTCATGGCATCAACCCACTCTTGAGATCTAGAACTTTCCATGGCTTGACGAAAGTTGATTGGATCATCTTCTATCACACCAATGTCATACTCATGTTCTTGGAGAAAAACAATGTAATCATCTGGCACCGCACTTCTCCTTTCTCTAGTGAATCTCCTTTATGGTATAGGTTCTTGAGGTGGTTGAGTTTGTTCTTTTGGAACAATTTCTGGAACGGGAGGTTCTCTGACATTGTCTTGATTTAGGTATGCTTCTTGAGCAATGTCAGGAATAAGAACCTGATCAATGTCAATAATAGGTGTGGGAATATCAACATATTCCTCTTCAAAGACAAAGTCCCTAATCATATCCCCCCCGCAAACTCGACATCCTCAAAGAACCGGGCATTTTTCGTTTCAAAAATTGACTTAGTTGTAGGATCATAAAACTTATACCCCCTGGATCTTTCAGAGTATCCAATGAAATAACAACTAATCGTACTTGAGTCCAGTTTCTTTTTATTAGGCCTATAAGGCCTTGCCTCAGCTGGATATCCCTAAACATGCAGATGCTTTAGACTAGGCTTCTTGCCCGTCCAAAGTTCGTAAGGGGTTTTGGCAGTTGCTTTAGTTGGAACCCTGTTAAGGATATATGCTGCAGTTTTAGGTGCTTCTCCCTAGAGTGATTCTGGTAAGGTAGAATGAGAAATCATACTCCTCACTATGTCCTTAAGCATCCTGTTTCGTCTTTCAGCAACACCATTCATAATGGGCGAACCCGGCATAGTGTACAGCGGGACAATACCGCTTTCCTCTAGGAACTTAGCAAACGGTCTTAGATGTTGTTCACCTGAACCGTCATATCTACCATAGTATTCACCACCATGGTTAGATCTGACGCTTTTGATCCTTTTGCTGAGTTGGTTTTCAACTTCAACCTTATAATTTTTAAACACATCCAGCGACTGTGACTTTTTGTGAATGAGATATATGTAGCCATATATGAAAAAATCGTCTATGAACGTTATAAAATATTGTTGACCATTTCAAAAAGCCGTAGGGAATGACCTACAAATATTTGTATGTATTAGTTCTAAGACGTCCAAAGTCCTGTTGGCTTCAAATCTCCTTTTATTGGTTTGTTTCCCCTTAATACAATTAATACAAATATCAAAATCTGTAAAATCTAAGGGGTCGAGAATTTCATCTGACACAAGTCTCTCTATTCTCATTTTGGAGATATGACCCAATCCCTTGTGCCATAACGCAGCCGAATTCTCATTGGTTAATTTTCTCTTTATACCTCGTGTACTTAATTGCAGGGATTCATTAAATGAAGCAATTGTATCAAGTAAATAAAGATTATTGTAACTTGATAAAGAACCAGAACCAACTAATTTTGAATCATGAAACAAACTAAATTTTTCATTTCCAAATGAACAAGAATAACCAGATTTGTCCAAAGCAGAAATAGAAATCAAATTCCATCTAAAAGACAGTACAATAAATGTTTCATCAAGATCCAAATAAAATCCAGTCTTTAACAACAATCTAAATTTTCCTATTGCTTCAACTTCAACCTTCTTGCCATCGCCCATGTAGATGTATCTTTCACCATCATTTGGCTTTCGACATCTCAGGCATCCCTACGTAGACACACTAATATGAGTGGTTACACCAGAATCCATCCACCAAGTGTGTTCAGGTACCGAAGTTAAATTAACCTCATAACGAACCAAATTAAGAAGCATATCTCTTCTAGCACGCCAAGCGTGATAATTGCTGCAATGCTTCTTCTTATGTCCTGCAGCTCCACAGAAGAAACAACATGTGCCTTCCGGATCAACCGATCTCTTTTGTTGTTTCTTTTGAGGTACCGTAACCGTAGCTTCCTTATCCTTCTTCCTTTTCTTCCCTTTGTCCTTGGAAGTATTAGCCAAGTGAGCACTCTTTGCCTTCTCTTGCTTTAGCCTTTCCTCTTCTTACACACAATGTGAAATGAGTTCGTTAAGAGACCAAGTCTCCTTTTTGCAGTTATAGCTCACCTTGAACTGACTGAATTGTGCAGGAAAAGATATAAGACCCAAATGCACTAGCAAGTCCTCTAAAAGGTCAAACTTAAGTGCTCTCAATTTTGAAGCAATATGAGATATCTCCATGATGTACTCCCTAATGTTCCCCTTACCTCTATATCTCATTAAGATGAGGCTTGTCAAAAGTGCACTTGTTTCAGCCTTTTCATTTTTGACAAATCTCTTCTCAATGTCCTGAAGGAACTCTTTGGTTGTCTTTATCGTTTCCGATATAGTGCCCATGAATACTTCTGGAATGGCCTTCTTCATGATCATCATACACATGCGATTTGACTTCTCCCACCTTTCCATGTCCTTCTTTTCATCAATGGAACTCTTACCTATAAGAGGCGTAGGAGAAGGAACCCTTAACGCAAGGTCGAGATCCATGACTCTGAGAACTATTAGGAGGTTCTCTTGCCATGATTTGAAGTTGCTACCATTCAACATAAGAATTGAATTGATGTTGGCAGTAATATTAGAGGTAGAACTAGTAGCTGAAACAGAGAACAAAACAAACAAACCTAAAACAAGCTCACATAAGAATCCATAACAACAATAATAAATCCAAATAAAGGTAACCCTACCTCAAGATATCGGACACTCTATTAATATTTAGTCTTTGAACAGAAATATTAACTTGCAAGTGATATCTTGGTGTAGTAATCAAACACTGACAATAAAAACATGTCAAACAATAAATCTTCCTTTGGGCCGACTTATTGTTCACATGTAAAATCGGATAATCATCACGTGTTTATTACCATAGGTGTACATGCAATTCTGTCAAATATTGCCTTCTTTTGGGCTGGTCAATATTCACATAAGTTGCATGGACACAACCGTTTATATTCCAAAACAAATTAATTTCCACAAGAGAGGCCACTTTGGTGATATGTTGTTTCAATTAATTCATTTCAAAATATATATATAAAATACTAATATTTGAATTTAAAATTGCATAAAAAATGACCAAATTAAAATAAAAAAATAAAAAAATTTTGGTCATCATCAACCTGGTTAAAGTCAACATTCAAAGTCAACCAATTAATGATTAATCAACCTTGACTTGGTCGGGACTGGACCAAGTTGGAATGACCCAACCCTGTTCCTAACCCGAACTTTGGTGTTTTTTAAATGAGTTTTGAGGTAGGTTTTCTTTAATTCAAACTTGGCTTTAGTATGTATTTTCTCCATATTTAATGTATGTTTTCCTCATTATTTGCAAGAAATGCTAGAGATATGATTTGATGATGATTTTGGTATAAAACTCATAAGAATATATTTATTACGATCCAAGCTGCCTATTTTGGAATGGTTTTGAAATTTTGAATAAGAATAATATGCTTTGGGTTTAAGAAAAACTTAACATTCTATAAACCTTGAATTATCTCTATGGGCAGTAGCTCTTTCTTGAAATTCTGGGATTACATGAAAATGATTTTTGTAAATTGGTTTACATATTTTAAAAGTAGACATTCTAAGCTTTCCAACGAGCTATCATGAGCCTAAATCGGAGTTATATTTTATTTTCTATGAATTTTTCAATTCTCGGGTTGGAAGCTAGTAAATCTATCAGTGGCAGTATACCACCCGTCTACCTTAAGTAAACCACCCAATAAGCCATGTGCTAATTGTAGATAGTGAACCCAACTTTGCTCATCTTCTAATCCCTGAATGTCTTACAACCTTTTCAAAACCATCCTAAGTGATTTATGAATCTTATTAGAGACTAAAGTATATAGATTTACACTTAATTCATTTATGGATGTGGTTATATGTTGTGCTTTAGTTTCAATTGTCTTTATGCACGACTTAGGATCAAAGATGTGTGGAGCTAACGTTAATTAATTCCGAGATTAAAAGATTGTTGAGAAGCTTGAAAGGTAGGGATTCGATTACTCATCTTTTGTGAGGTTTTTATGGAATTTAACTTGATTGTTTTACTACAAGATATATGTATCTATGTTGAACTGCTATCATATGAGAATCACATATAAAACTATGACATGAACTTGCCCTGTATTGATTAGCAAGGAACATAATGAATAACATATGTTGTTATAAATTGAGAAGCATGGTTAGGAAAAATTAGCACTGTAAATGATATTTGTATATAAAGAAATGGTGAGATGTGAAAAGGATGGCGGTTACGTCCTTGAGCACGATTACCCTAAAAGGTAAAATAAGGGGAAGGTGATGACGCTTCCTTGGGTCGAAAGTCCCAGAACACACTGTACAGGAATCGACTTGGTGAGGACTCGGGGCTTGATGTCCCCTCACCGAAATACCCTCGGAATGTTTGGAGGGTGACCAAGCTCGCCCATTTGGGTTTCGATAAGTAGGGTGTTACTTTATTTAATGTAGATACCTAGGAATAATGATGAATTGTAATAATTGTATATATGTATAAGCGTGAAACTTGGTAATTGTTAACTATGGTATCCACGAGATATGATCATAATAAACCTCATAATCTGGTACATGATGTAAATTAACTAGCCATGCAGTTTTAATGTGGTAATGAATAAAACCTTAAGGTGAGTAATGGTTTTTCCTACTGAGTATGTTGTTGCTTATTCCCTTATATTTTTCTCTTTTCAGGACTTATTAAGTGTGAGATGATTACAAGAAAAATAGTTGAGGAAGCTATGTAATTATATTACGTTGGGATGGCTTCAAATGCAAAGAATAATCTTCATGATAATGTAAGCATCGATTGTTACTTTCTGTGACTGTATTAAGATTTGTTGAGGGTTGAAATGATGATGATGACAGTTGTATATTATTAAAATTTATGGTGCTACATTAAACTGTGGTTTATTTATTTGTTTATGTTTTATTTTTATTTTGAGAGTTTCTATTTAAGTTCCAGGCAAATTACTTTGATGTTTTATCTTTATTTTTTGATTTTTATTTTTTTTATTTAAAAACTATTAACCCCCGTATAGGGGCGTTACAGAAATTTTGGTATCAGAGCCTAGGTTCGGTTAACCTAGGGAGTGTAGCACCACTTTGCAAATTTGTTTTTGAGATGTTTTTGAAGTTGAATTTTTATTGTCATCATCAAAATGAACCTTCAAATTGATTTATACAGTCTATAAGAAAAGTATTAATAATCATGAGGGAATGATAATTATATGGAATAAGTTTATAAGTAGAAAGCTTATGTGAGATTCGTATAATATTAGGATCTATAAGCATATCTAATTCATATAGAGTGATGAGAAATTCATGTCAATACGAGGATTTAGGAACCTTTTAATCTCGTGAAAAGTAATAAGAAATATAAGGTTTGATTTGTTAATTTCAAAGTTTGGCATTGATGTGTTAAATTCTTCGTAATTGATTCAGACCTAAGTAGTGATTATGTGTGGATTCAATTGTCAATAACTTTCCTTGAAAGTTTTGTTTACTTGAAGAATAAGAGATAAGTTAGGAATTCATGGTATTGAATCTTGAATGAGATAAATGTTAGATTTTTGGTCTGTTGAGACTGTGTAAATGCAAAGAATGTATAAATTTTAAGGTTGGAATATTTTGCTGCATACATTATGCTTAAGTCGTAACATCAAAAGTCTCTGCTCATTGATATGGTCTATGTTGGAAGACGTAAATCATATTGATTTCAAGGTTGGTCACATTCTAAACCCTTGGTGGTAATGATGATGAGTCCATTGATAGATGCTAAGTATTAAGGATAACATATGAGCGAATGCATTGTTCAATAAGGCTTTGATTTAAACAAATTATTTGAATTACTAGATGATTATGTTATGAAAAGATTTAAATACCATTTAGGAAGATCCCTGATTGTCGTGAAATTAGACTTGTTCATAGTTATTTTTATTTTTAGTGGACTTTGAAATGGGCATAAGATCTGTATGAATTAGTTTTTAATTTTATGTTTATTATTTAACTTGTTCTAAATATGTGAAGGTCTAAAACAATCTGACCCATTTCAACTTCGAATATTTGGGCCTAGGCCAAATCCTGAATCAGTTTGACTCACACTGTCTCTCCCACGTGGCCTCTATATGTGTCATCTATAGTGGTTTAATCATTGTTTACATATACGTCTACTGTGCATGGGAGCTTATTTCTCTGAGCTCACACACTCTCTCTTAATTGTTATTCTCTCTCTAGATTGCAAATCTTCTTTCTCTCTAGAACTCCTTCTCCGTCTAAAAGAAAAAGAAATTCTAAGATTCTGCAATTTATTAGTCTCAATTTTTCCTTTCTATTTACTCTTCTTTCATCTTATCATGGACCCAAAGTACCAACACCTGAGAAAGTATTTTCCATCACTCTCCCAAAAGATTCTTAGAAAGAAATACAAGGCCAGGATCACTCGGTTGTAGATTCTTATGCGTTTTGGCATCCCTTGTGATGTGAGAATGTTGATAGAAGGGAAGGTCCGCATGAATGACTTCAGTCAAGATGTTGGTTTACCAGGAACGGGTACCAGTCGTAGTGCAATGAAAAGAAGAGCTCGTGCTATCGCGGTAACGTGCAGTAAATGTGGAAGACAAAATTGTAATGGTAAATGTACTTCACCTGGTTATATGTCTACGAATAGAGAGGATAAAATAAGGTTTTGTAAGGATGGACTTTTAAAGGAGAACTTGGATAGCATCCATCCTCCTCTTCATGGTCACCCTAGTGGATATGTTCAAGGAGCTATTTTTAAACTCTGGCCTAAATTTCATACAGAAAGACAATGCCTCAAAAATATGGTATTTCTAGATCCTGTTTGTCAAGCCATAAAAAATTTGATGGGGAATAAATCATTACTTTATAAGGTTGTTTAGTCTTTGCTTGTTTGAAATCGTTTCAGTTGAAGTTTAATAGTTTGTCTTTCTTTTACTCAGAATATTGTCTTTGTGTTTGAAATAATTGTGATTATTAGATTGATATAGTAAGTTTTAGTATCTTATTTAATTTATAGTTTTCTTAAACATATATATAATAAAATATATTATCTTATCAGACACGTCACATACGGTACAGTAACATGTTTGAATTTTGAAAACTTATCAGATATTTCAAAATTTGTGTCTCAAATTTCAAAAGTTATAGTATTTGTCATTTATGTTAAATTTCTAGACTCAAGGTATATTTGTCAAAAGGTCTACAGTTGTGTCAAGAGAGTCTTCTATCAAACCATTCTCAATTGTCAAAAGTTATGCAATTAGAGTCTAATCTTTTTCAAAGAGTAAATCAGATTTTTTGTAAACTATCAATCACCTTATCTTACTTTCTTACCCGCACAAGAATTTGTTTAAATTCTTGGATTACCTTTTCATTTCCTACTCGTCTATTTCTTTAGTCCTTTTTAAGTATTCTTCATCCTTAAAACCTAATGTAGAACTCAAAGTCTAAGTGGAGTAGACATAAACAATTACTTATATAAATCAAATATGATTACCTCCCAGTCCATCAAGAAACTAAAGAATGTCTGTGTCTTTTGTGGTTCTAGTCTTGGAAAAGATAAAGCCCATGTAGAAGCTGCAAAACACTTAGGGCAAGCCCTAGCATGCAGGAAGATTAACATAATCTATGGGGGTGGTAGTATGAAAATGATAAAAAAATATGATGCTAGCAGCCAAGTCTAGTGATGCTATAGGGATTTGGTCTCATATTCTAGCTAAAGGAGACCTTTATAAGGAAACCATAGGTAAGGAAAAAGGAGTCAAGAGCATCCCTAGAAATTTTAAAGCCATAATCAATAATTCTGATGCTTTTATAGCATTATTCAGTGGTCTAGGTACTCTTGAAGAAATATTTATAGTTGCTTGTAAGCAATTATTGGGCTTTCATTCCAAACCCTTGGGACTACTGAATGTAACTGGTTTTTATGATGGTCTTTTGAAATTTCTAGATTATGCTGTGGAAGAAAACATCATTGCAGAATCGAAGAGACAAATCTTTGTTACTGCTTCAACAGCTGAGGAATTGCCAGATAAGATGCAAATCATTCATCTAGAATCTAACACTGCAACTCCAAGCTTGAATGGGAAGAGGAATGCTGGGAGCAGCCAATTGATTTAAATCTCAGTCTGTAATCTTTTGGTTTTATTCATGGCATGTAGGCATGTGTGTCCGTATTTCGTGTGTCATGAATAATCATTTACCTTGCATTTTGCATTTCTTGTGGTATGTCGTTAAAAACTTTTAGAATTAGTAAGCCTAATGCCGAGATGGCTAGATACGGAGTACTTAATACCCTCCAAATGCATCCTATTTAAGGTCCGATCTTTTGTTTATCAATGTTTTTGTATTCTCTAAACATACATGATATGGATAGCTGGTATACGGAGTGCCTTGTACTCTCAAAACGTATCCGTATCATGTTTATAATGTGTAATATTCTGTTAATATTATGTGGAAGTACCAAAGTCAGTTGTGGGGATATTCTAGAGGAAATATGAGTATATTATGTGGGTTGAATATTTGTGTCATGAAGATAGCTGTTTAATGAAGAATCTGTCGGGTTTGTCTACAACTGTGAGATTCCGTCTAATATCTCTATGAATAAGTTTAATGTATGGTTTTGAATAAAAGTGTTTGTGTCATATATTTTATGATTATGTTTTAGTTTATTAGTTGGAATATAAAGTTAATCATTCTTAACTTTTCTTTGCTCAGAAAGGAAAAAGAATTCAAAGATAAAGTATGTAGAATTTTTCGAGCAATATCCTTGAGTGTAATTGTAAATCACAGTCCAAAGATAGTGAAGGACTGGAACATAGTATGATCAGCATGTGTGTTTTTGAAACAAGTCAGAAATACTATTGTTAAAGTATTTAGTATTTAGAGTACGGTTAATACTTTAAGCTAATGAAGGGAGATATAATAACTTATATTTGGAGACAAACAACATTGGCGGTTTAGAGTCAGTAGTAGGATCATTATGGAATTGTGATTTCTACTAGTATAGTTAGATTTGAAATTTCGAGGACGAAATTTATTTAAGGGGGGTAGTGCTGAAACGCCTGTTATTTTAATGGGTATGATTTTTGTAAAATTTATGAATAAAATGTCACTTTAGAACTTCTTACTAAGTCTCCATAAGAAACATTCAAAATTTACCTATCACCTACCTCTACCAACCTTGTCCTGATACATTAATGCTCAATTAAGTAGCCTCCTTCTTATTTGGAGACATAAAATTAATTCACCTCAACTACCAGGAGACATTGATATATTTTCTCAACCACCTTTTTAATGCTTCCTTCATCTTCTTCCACAACTTGCCCCATTTGTCCCCTCAATTATGTTGGCATTATTTGCTAAATGTCTCTAAGGGAGACATGATAATATTTTCTTTTAATGCTCATTTGTTTCTTTCTACCACTTTCCCCATAAACCTACAATTATCTCCCACTCCTCAATTATTTTGATGCCTTTTTATTCAACCATTACCACCTTCTTCTCTGGTTTCTCATTCTCTCCCTTTCTCACTTCAATTTCTAACTAAAGACACAAAGCATAAATCTCTCTTTGCAACCAAAGTAACTATAATTCCCAACCATGTTTGAAGTCGTTTTGGAGTCAATTCAAGCTTGATTTTTACCTGAACTTTGTTGTTTTTTCAAAGGAGTTTTGAGGTAGGTTTTCTTTAATTCAAACTTGGTTTTTAGTATATGTTTCTCCATCTTTAATGTATAATTTTCGTGTTCAAAGTTCGTGCAAATTTCTAATTATGTTAGCATGCATATTTGAGCATTTATGAACAAAAACTTGAATCTTGAATTGAAATCGACAACCAACCTTTATTTTGGTTTGATGATGATTTTGGTATAAAACTCATGAGAATATATTTATTATGATTATATAATACATGCTGCATATTTTGGAATGATTTTGGGATTTTAAACAAGGATAATATGTTTTAAGTTAAAGAAAAACTTGACATTCTATAAGCTTTGTAATATCTCCATGGGCAGTGGCTCTTTCTTGAAATTCTGGGATTTGATAAAAATGAATTTTGTAAATTGGTTTCCATATTTAAAAAGTAGACATCCTAAACTTTCCAATGAACTATCATGAGCCTAAATTGGAGTTGTATTTTATTTTCTATGAATTTTTCAATTCTTAGATTGGAAACTACACTTACCAGTGGCAGTAAACCACCTGTCTACTTTAAGTAAACCACTTGTTAACCCATATGCTAGTTGTAGATAGTAAACCTAACTTTGTTCACCTTATAATCCCTGAATGTCTTACAACCTTTCCAAAACCATCCTAAGTGATTTATGAATCTTATTAGAGACTAAAGTATATAGATTTACACTTAATTCGTTTATGGATGTGGTTATATGTTGTGCTTTAGTTTTAATTGTCTTTATGCACGACTTAGGATCAAAGGTGTGTGGAGCTAACGTTAATAATTCTGAGATTAAAAGATTGTTGAGAAGCTGGAAAGGTAGGGATTCTATTACTCATCTTTTGTGACGTTTTTATGGAATTTAAATTGAATGTTTTACCACAAGATATATATATCTATGTTGAACTGTTATTATATGAGAATCACATATGAAACTATGACATGGACTCGCCTTGTATTGATTAGCGAGGAACATAATGAATTAACATATGTTGTTATAAGTTGGAAAGCGTGGTTAGGAAAATTAACTCTATAAATAATGATTGAACATTGAGAATTGGTGAGACATGAAAAGGGCGACAGTTACGTCCTTAGGCACGAGTACCCTAAAAGGTAAAATAGGGAGAAGGTGATAACGCTTCCTTGGGTCGAAAGTCCCAGAACGCACTGTATAGAAATCGACTTGGTGAGGACTCAAGGCTTGATGTCCCCTCATCGGAATACCCTTGGAATATTTGGAGGGTGGCCTAAGCTCGCCCATTTGGGTTTCAATAAGTGGAGTGTTACTTTATTTAATGTGGATACCTAAGAGTAATGATGAATTATAATATTTGTAATCTATATAAGTATGAAACTTGGTAATAGTTAACTATGGTATCCACGAGATATGTTTATAATAAACCTCATAATCTGGTGTATGATGTAAATTAACTAACCATGTAGTTTTAATGTGGTAATGAATAAAACCTTAAGGTAAGTAATGGTTTTCCCTCCTAAGCATGTTGTCACTCATCCCCTTATATTTTCCTCTTTTCAGGACTTATTAAGTGTAAGATGATTACAAGAAAAATAGTTGAGGAAGCTATGTAATTATATTACGTTGGGATGGCTTCGAATGCAAAGAATGATCTTTATAATAATGTAAGCATCGAATGTTACTTTCTGTGACTGTATTAAGATTTGTTGAGGGTTGAAATGATGATGATGACAGTTATATATTATTAAAATTTAAGGTGCTACATTAAACTATGGTTTATTTATTTGTTTATATTTTATGCTTTATTTTGAGAGTTTCTATTTAAGTCCCGGACAAATTACTTTGATGTTTTATCTTTATTTTTTGATTTTTATTTTATTTATTTAAAAATTGTTAACCCCGTATAGGGGCGTTACACATATGCTCATTTTTTAAATTATCTTCTCCCTTTTAAAACCTTTGTGAGTGATATATGTGTGTTGTCCTAAAATAGATAGTTTATAAGAGAGAGACCATTGATGTTAAAATGGTGTAACACCAAGAAATTTAGTCATCTAAAAACATCTTTTCAACATTAATGTTATGTTCAATAATGCTATTCTTTTCTATATATTATGTTAAGATACCTTGCACCAAAAAGATTGTAGAAAAGCTCATATATATTGAGAGGGTATATTATTATGCAAGGGGGTAGAGAGAAACTTATGTAATGTTTGGCAAAAATAGTTCTAATCAAAACTTTTGGCTGCTAAAGTGTAAAGCTCTCACATGCTACAATGACAAAAAAAAATGAATTATAATATAAAACTCTCACATGCTACAGTTTTTAGTTTAAAAGTTTTAGTTTTAATCGTACTTCTCAAACATCTTATTAATTATGTCTTCTTTCTTTCTTTCTTCTCCCTCTCTCTCGAGTTGTTAAATCGAAACATATCAAGTCAAATTTAAGCAAGGAATTTCGACAAAGTCCCACAATGTAGGCATCTTCTGATGGGACAAGAGCTAAGGGGCATGCCACGTTGAAACCTAGGCGCATTAAGCGTATTGCTTTGAATATCAGAAGAATAAGAATTCTCGCTATAAAATGACAAAGCCAAAGATCTATCCAATTGTCATAATCACTATTAGCCATGGTTAGTGTCGTCTTTATCATCACTTTCGCCTTTCTATTTTCTTGTTTTCAATTCTCACGTTGCACACCCAACTTTCAGAATCCCAATAAACAATTCCACCTTAATTGACATAATATATTTCTCATATTAATGATAATAAAAACATGGACTTTTTCTATTGTTCTTCGGGGAGAAGTTGAACCAAACTTCTCCCTGAAATATAGGGTAAAAAAAAGTGACATAACAACTATTTAGTTAATACGGGCATTGCAAACATGTAAACCAAAATGATTTAAATCATCCCAAACTATTGTTGATTTTTCTAATGCAAACACTAGAAAGATGTTAATTGTTATAATGCATACACGAGATAAGTACAAGAATCTGGGATAACTAAATTTCCCGGTGTTGTACATTTTCTATGTAAGCGGCACGCGCCACCATCGAATAGATAGTTATGGTGGTTTTTTTTTTCTTTTATATATTATCAGTTGTTATTACCAGTGATTACTGGCTCACCCGTTGCTATTTGCTAGTGGCACTATCTAACACCGCCACTTAAAGTTAAAAGAAACATCACCAACAAAAATGCATTGTAATTGGTGTCCCACACTCACCACTCGTCACTTCTTATTATATAGCCATACCCTCGATACAATCACTCAATAAGAAATTAAAAGAAAAGCCAATCTTTCTTAACTCGAGAATTGTACTGCACAAATCTCTTATTTTTATTTTTTATTTTTGGGGGGGTTGGGGGTTGGTGCGCTGCACAAATCTTTGAGTTGAGACATTGCTTGCCAACTATGAAACTAAAATTTCACTCATCTTTATACGGAAAATTTCTCCAGTCATTTGTCGACCAAAAGTTGTCTAATATAGTAGCTATCTTTGAAAGAATCTCTCGGTAAGCAACTGAGTAAACTTCGAACAAATGTTCGAGGTTAAAATTGATATGCCAAGGGAACGTAAAATGTACATATGAAGATTCTTACAGATGACTTCAAAACAGGGCACTTTATCCTGTGCATGGAAAATTATATATAGCCCATGGTGTTAAGAGACTTTTAGTCCACAGAAACGAGGGGTGGGGGGTTGCTATGAAACGAAAAGATTACTCTATGAAATGGGTAAATGATAATTTGGGTTTCCTACAGACTGCATTTATCAGAAAACAATGTCAATAATTCAGACTGCATAAATCTCTCTGACCTGGCTCTAAAATTTTGATCAATTTTAACGTCGTCTAAAACTCTCAATGTCTTAAATTCAGGGGCAAAGTTTTTCACAATTTTGTTGATTCTACAACAGTAACGGCACCCCTCCGGCAAGAATGGTGAACGAATCTCTTATTTCTTATTCACAAATGGCCCAACCGTGGTTACATCGGAGAGTCATTTGTGTCCTGCCACCAGATTAAAAAATGGAAGACACTTGGGGAAAAGGCCAGTGAAGCAAGTACCACCGAGGAAACTGACCTATCGTCGTCCATGTGCCCAATAGCGGTTGTGGTTCAAAGGTTTTAAGTGTGGATTTCTATGGTTAAGTCCCAGATTAGGGAGATCATGTAACTCCATAACCTGTATCGTCCGTTGCCTCTTGGCTGTCAAGCAAGGAGAGCATTTATGGTGATGATGAATTAACTATTTGATGAACAAATATGCTTCTATATTTAGTAGAAGAGACTTACCATTCTCGGCTTGTTGATACCGCTCTTGGAGTTTCCTTTTTGTGGCTTCAAGTTTCACTTGGACAGCAACATCATCCGAATACTTCAATTTCTAAGAGACCAAGAAAAGCAATTAAAGGAAAGTGGAAAAAAAAGATCTAAACAATTAATTCTGACTTGTACTTACATCTTGTGGAACAGAGAGCCGCGTCTTTTGAAGAGTAGGCCTCACTGGTTTTTGCTGGGGCCTTGTCACACTACTGAGCTTCTGCTCATTACTTATTCTCGAAGGTCTCCCAGGCCCAGAAAGAGCGTATAAAGCCCTAGTTGTCTTCATAACTCCTTCCTGTTTCTTCTGTTGTTGATTCTTGTGTTCCTTGTTTTGCAGAGTTGCCTCAGTTGGAGACTTCGGTGTCCGCTTTGCAACATTTTGATTCTCTATCGCGGGTTTTCTTCCATTCTCATGGTTCTTGGTATATTCCCCACTGTTTTGAGGATCTGAAACAACATTCCCTCTTTTAAGTAAAATTCTAGGTAATAGGGGAGTCAAATAAAGAACCGAACAGAAAAAGCTATCTAATATAAGGACAAGACATGTCAAAAGTGAACTCACTTCCATCGTCATCCATGCCATCGAAGAACTACACACGTCACAATAACAGACACCCACGAGAACAAAATCAAGTTAGTCTACAATAAACATTCAAGAGCACTAATCTTTCCCAATGAAAAACCAAAGAAGAGACATTACCTGGGAGAGCTCTATCGACGTTGGCTCAGTAGCAAAGAACGCTCCTTCATCCAAAGGAGGAGAAGGAAGCCCTTCTTCTTCATCAAGACCGGACGGATTTATGGAATCTGGCGTACCCTCTGCGCCTAAAATTACATTAACCAAAGTCAATATTTATAACTAGGTAATTTGAGACTCAATAGCAAACGCATCTCTTATAGTCTCAAAGAACACATACTATTCATAGTCGCAATAGCTGCTGTGGCATTAACCCATTCGTCAACCATGTCTTTCCACCCACTGCAATCATTAAAATCGACTTAATACAATCTTCTTTGTGATCTGAGCCAAAAAAAATAATGCTGCATTATCAGCCAAAACAGCCTGAGAAGGCAAAACTAGCATGAACAAATGCGCATTAAGTTTCCTTATCTAGATCCTTACATAAATGAGCCGTTACAGCGAAGCACTTGAATCTTTGGGCTGTGTTGCATAACAATGACGTACAGATAACAAATATGGCAAACTAAATTGACAGTGCTAAAAAAAGTCATAGGGCAATACTGCACACTGATTTCACTACGAAATAAAGACCTGCTTATTTAATGCAAACAAGCAAATAGAGAGAAATAATGTCAATACTACAGACCGTATAACCACACAAGAAACAGAAGAGGCAAAACATATTAAGCTATCCCAGTGCTGCAAAAGGCTAGAATTCAGAACTCATAATTCCCAGCTAAATACTCCGAAAACACCAATCAATTAGTTGTAAGCCAAGAAATATAAATGCATACTCAATAAGAGTCAGTGCAAGATGACGAATCTCCTTCGTCCCGTTCTTCCGAAAACGATTCACCACCTTTCCAATCTCAGTTGCCTGTCAAAGAAAAACTCCCTTAGACCAAACACAGGCCAAAAGTTTTACAAGACAAGAGTCATCATTAACTATCCAAACTCTACAAATATTTGAGAAAATGCTGACTGAATCCAAGAGAAATAACAGCAGTCTAAATTCAATTTGTAAATGAAGATTAAATCCAACCTTCAAAGTATCCACAGTTAAAGCCATCAACTGAAGCCTCCTCAAAGACTCGAACAATACGGAATCCGACTGCCACAACAACAAACAGAACAGCAAAACTTAAAAACCATAGTACATTAATATACCCACAAGACCTAAATTATTAAGGGACAAACAAAATCTAGAATAAACTAAAACCCCATCTCACAAACTACGCAACGATAAACTGATAATATAAGTAAATATACCTCTTCTTCACAATTCTGAAGAATCTCTTTGATCCTAGAAACCTCACCAAGAATCTGAGACTCTTCTTCAATCTCATCAGTCAATGCCTCAGCATCTACGTAGCTGAAATTACTGACATGATTCATCATCGCTTCTGCTCGATCATCGTCTTTACTACTATTGGCCTTGCACTCTTTACTCGCTCCAGCCTCAAACTCACCACTTCTACCTCCATCACCAGAATCCCTATCCCCATCATCACCGTCGCAATCATCATCATCATTATCGTCGTCATCATCACACGGCACAGAAAGCTCCACGCGGTCACAACCAGAACACTTCCTTAATCCACAGGAGAAGAGCCTCTCAGCAATTCGATTTCTCCTCAATCTGAACTCTTTAGGACGATCAGAAGCCGCCACCATAATCGCATGGTCGATTATGTCGAAAATACTCGAATTGGCTGTCCGAAAGTAATTCCTCCAGAAATCTAGTGACCCGAATTTCTTAGCCATGATTGACTTTCAAAAAAAAATGGTAAATACCCAAAAAATCAGAATCGGGAAATCATTAGATTCTGATGGAAAAGAACCCGATTTCTTATGTGAATTTGAAAGTGCCCAGAATCGGAAAAATGGGTATCAGGACCAGAACATTCTATTTTCCCACGTAAGTTTGAGAGAGACCCAGAAACGGGAAAATCGATTTCGGTAGAAATTTGGTAATCGGAGCCTGATATTATTGATTTGTACCGGTTCTGAACTAAAAAAACGTTGAAACAATGAATTCAATTGTTATTGCTACGAAATAAATTACGTGTAATGGGATTTAGGATGTGTGAACAGAAAGAAAACAAAACAAAAAGAAAAAAATAAAAAAAGATCAGAGTTAAATCCGATGAAAACAGACGTGAGTTTCTGTCAGATTTTGATGACGATTGGTTATCAACCCAAACCAAACCTGCCCTGAATTTTCTGCAAAAATAAAACTGTATTTTGAGGATAAAACAAAAACAGCACAAAAGGAAAATATGTCGGATTTCTATTTCTCTCTCTATCTTTCTCTCTCCTCCAATACCAGATGCTGCAAAAAAGCCACACAGAATTTTTTGTTTGGGGAAAACCAAGTCTCTAATTTGTCGATCAAGTATGAGTAAAAAAAAAAATTTATTATTTTTGTACAATTTTTTTTTCTTTTTCTTCCTTTGATTTTCTCTGGCGTTGCCCCGTTTTGACTTTTTAATCGGTAAACAATGTTGGGGGACTGGAGAGAGAGAGAGAGGGAGTGAGAGAGAGAGGAAAGTGTCTTTCGCGGGCATTTCCTTTCCTTTTTTGTGTTTCAATATCAAGAATTTTGATTACTATTCTTTGGCTATTTTTTGCTGTAAATGCTATGATACTGTAAAATATCTATCTCCTAATTTAAACTACCTTTTTTTAATTTTAATATAATCTAAAAATGGTCAAGATTTAAAACCATCTTTACTATTTTCCTTTTACTTGAAGGTGAAAAGAATCAAGCCATATATCTTATAATAGAGTCTCAATGTGAAATGACTCTGGACTATCCTACAACCATCATTATATTATTATACGTGAGTGTGTGTGAGTATATATATATACATACATACACATTACCTAAAGCGTAATTCTTGACTTTTGGAATTAGTTTTGGCTGAAATGGTTGTGGATCAAGTATAATTGAAGAGTTTGTTAAATATGGATTAAGAATTACAAGTGCCGGCTTCTTTTGACCGTGTAAATATTAAAGTTTTTTTTTTCTTGTCTTGTCTTTTTTTTTTTTTTCCCTTCTTTTACCTCCTGCGAATGACGTTGTTTCGTGTCGTCACGATTTTGTTTGAACACTTCCGTCCACCGTTGGGACGTTTAGGGTTAAAATGTGGAGAGAATACTTAATAGATACTTTTGAACAAGGAAAAAAAAAAGCTTATTTGTTACTAATATTAACTACTCTCAAAACTGCGTGCCTCGTAAGAGAACTATCCATACACGCTTGTGCTCGAACTCACTAATTGGTGGATCGATTCCGTGCCACGTATGCTAAATAAGTGGCTCTACGATCTATGACTATATTTTTCTTTAAAGCAAACGACGAAAACATTTCTCCCAACCAAAAGGAAAAACCCCAAAACCCCTCAGAAAGAAACCAAAAAAAAGGTCCTTTGTATTCTCATAAAGGGGGGAAAAAAGGTAATTTAAACGTAATTTGCATTAGAGATGGGGAAAACCTGGGATATTAATAATTGTCTTATTGGGAAGATATTAGATTGAGATGATATTTATTGAAAGATAATAATCGATCGAATGGCGAATTTATTTCTACCTAGTAGGGAGAGAGAATCACTAGTTATTATTGCTTTGGCTTCACTAGTTGAAAAAAAGGGGAAATTAGAATATTTATCCCATCTTATTTGAAAAATTAATTAGGGCATTTTAAAAGTATATCTATTTATCCTATCTTCGTAATATAATTAGTTGGATATTATTTAAAGCACAAATATTGAATAGAGGATTTGAATCCTTAAAAGATTGGTTCTAATTAATTAGTTATCGATGCTAAAACCTATGACACACTAAAACTAAACAGAAAATTGGGAGATTTTGAATTTAGTAATTAACTAAACTAATAAATTAAAAAAATTAGAAAATAAATAAATGGAAAACAATGAGAATAAAATCGGTTGAAGGATCATTTTCCATCCCTAAACAATAATTATAAAATTAATCATAGAAATCATTCTTAATTTTCTATTAAAACTACCAACAAAAAATATCAGCAAGCTCTTTATTAAAGTTTTTCCCCTTAAATAATTTAGAACAAGCTTTATAGATTTTCATCTAATGGAACTATTAAAATGAGAAAGATAGGTTAATCTAAGCTGTAAACACATAACCTCGGTTTATTTAACTTAGGTTATGTTTCACATACAATTATATGAAAACTTGACCATAATCAATGACTACAATTTGCGACTAATGATTAAAATAACAAGACAATAATGGACCAAACCTTCCAATCTAGTGACAGATAATTCTCAAGATCTATTTAGTTACGCATCCAAATAAAATAAGAAAATAATAATGAACAATAATTATAGATGAACATAAATAATTTCATTTGGAAAATCTGAAAATATTTTTGAAAGTTAATCAAACAACAATGTCTTGGGTTTTGAAATCTCCCTTAAGCAAAAAATAGAATTAAACTAACAATATATAAAAAATAAAAGGAAAAAAGAAGAAAAAGAAGAACGATAATCGTTTTGAAGAGTTGTCCACATGGATGACACTCCTTAAGCTACCATCAGAGCTTTTCTCTCATCTCTCTAGTCTTAAAACTAAGAAATACTTAGAGAAAAGGCTCTTTTTTTTCCCCTTGTGTTCCAAAGTTTTGTATTTATAAGGTTGCAATATTGGGATTAAAAGGGCAAAGTTTGGAGTCTTTTTAGGTTAAAAATAGACGTTGAACTTGGCCACATGCATAGGGGTGCAAAAAATGGCACTGGGGCACAAAATACCTCACATCGGTACGTTTTGGCACTGGGCATCCCTTCTCTAACCTATGGTGTTGGGGTGCTACTTTGCTAGTCTTTCCCTAGTAAGCTGAAATGCTCCTAAGTCCTTGTTTTCCACTCTCTTTTTCATTCCTTTGTCTCAAAACACCTATAAAACACGAAGTATAAATTAAAACACAAGAAAAAACTAGAAGCTAACAAAGAGAACACAAGGAAGAATAATAGAAAAGTAAGTTAAATTAAGCTCTTATTATTGATTCACTCATGAAATACATAAAAATAGAAATAGAAACAATACTTGTTGGCTTTAATGAATTCCAACAATTGCACTCCAAAAATTTAGAGCAAAACTTTAATGATAAATTTAATTAATCAAGCTCTTCAAATAAACTTAATATAAGGTGTCCTATCCATAGTAGTGATAACCTAAAGAAAATCAAATTAAAAAGCTAAATCTCACAATGGTAAAAAACTGTCGTGAAAAATTACCATGACAAAATTTTACTTTTGTAAAAACATGGCACTTTTGCAAGTTTTTTAGCCCTTGTGAAAGTTTCCACAATGGTTTTTATTACAAACGTCATGGAAAACTGACACACCATGGGTAGATATTTTGTAAAAAAAATAAATAAAGAAATTGCAAAAATTCTATTTTTCTATAGGTGGTCAAGAATGTGTGTTATCCATTACAAGACCCAGATAATAAAATTAAAATTTACAATGCATTATAATTTAAAATATAAATTCATACAAGTTTGTACACACTATACTTAACGTACCTTTTAAAAAATTTGTCATATACTAGACTATACAAGTTTGTACACACTATGATGAAATCATTTGTATAACATTCCTTGCTACCTCTATTCCATAACATCCAAAGTTGTAGTCATAGTGTGACACCCGCTATTTTTTAACAGGTATCATTATAATTAAATTAATTATTAGTGTGCCAATTAAAATTTTTTATTTCATCTCAAATCTATTCTGCATTATTTATTTCTACCTATTTTTAAATTTTCTAAAATTTTTGAATACCTAATTAGTATACTAACCAAAATGCCCTTGAAACTTTTACCTAATTGCAAAAATGCTACATGGTATTATTCGACTCAAAGTCTCCGAAGGAGACTTGATTGTCACCTCTTTCTTTTCTTTTCCTTTTCCTTTTTCCTTCTTCTTTTCTAACTCTTGTCTCTCCCTTTCTCTCCCTATTCTTCATCTTCTCCCTTCTCCTTCTTCCTTCCACTATGGCTCAATCAAGGGAGATCCAAGAAGAAAATGGAATAACACCTTCAAGCTATTTTCTCATTAGATTCACAAACAAAAGATCAAGGCTTTTTGCAAGCAAAATCATTATTTTTCTTCAAACTTGAGGTAAGGTTTTCTAAGTTAAAACTTTGATATAAATTCATGTTTTAGCATAAGATTTGTCAGAAATGTGTTTTTAATGTTTGTGGGTAATTATACAATGTTTTTGAAGCTTAATTTACATAGACCTTTGTTTAAAATGAGTTTTAAAAGTTTTGATTTTTTGTTTAGATTTGTATGTTGAGTATGAAAATTTTAAGAAAATGATCTATATGTTTTTGAGTGTTATATTTCATAGTTTTTATGTACTTTCTATGTCCTATAAGTTAAAAAAAAAGGTAGGATTGAGTTTTAAAGTTTGAAACCTTCAAAAATGGTAAAACTAGATTTTTAGAAATTCTTCTATTGGTAAGCTAGATTGTCAATTGGCAAGTCGAACAACCTTGTAGACCAACAGGCCAACCTCTGCTAGACTAGCAGGTTGAATCTTAATAATCGACAAGCCGACAGAGAGGTCTAAAATGTATAGCTTGATTGGTAGGCTGGAAGTAACTAATCGGCAGGCCGATTAGGCAACTCAAGCACTTTTTTTTTCATCATTTTGTGTTACAAAATGCTCTAAGGATTTCATATTACTAATTATGACACAATAATAAGAATAGATGCTAAATTGATATGATTATGTCTTGGCCATCAGAGGTGGACTCTATGAATAGAAACATTGGTGCATTGTCATAGATAACGATGCATTGGATTGTGACATAAAATATAATTGATTTGGATTAATAATTCTATCTCAGCAAATCAATTTACTTTAGACAATCATATGTATTGTATCTTAATACTGAGATGAATAGTAAGCCTGTTGTCCTGACTTATGTCTTTTGATGTACCAAAGGGTGACATCCACATTTTATGTTGGTATGCATACTGGTACGATGGAGGCATAACTCTTGATAGCATTGACTTATTATTCATAGATGTGGAATCCATAGCTCCTCTTTAGGAGTTATTGATATGTTCTTATATGTGTTATTTTGTAATTGAAAAATTAGAGCGCTCAACTATTTAGATACATAGGTGTAACCAAATGGCATACTGTCTTTGGATGGTAAGTTTTTCGATAATGAGATAATGAAACGTAAAAGAAAGGTAATCGAAAAGGTAAGATAGAATTTATCTTTAAGCCGATTATCGATATCCTATGGGGACACAATACATTATGATATGTCATGAGACTTACCTATTCGGGCTTTATAATTCCATATAGTTCGAAGTTGCAACTTTAAACTTTTAGTGGAGTAGCGTTAGAGTTGATAATTATGAAATGTATATATGGGATATTGGATTTCATAATTATTGGGAGCTTGAACTATATAGGTCTATTAGGTTCCCTTTGCTAGCTCATGATAAATCCTGTAATAATACGGCATGCTTTTCAAATAAATTGATGACTTATGTCAAATTATCAAATTGGCTGAAATTCGGTAGGATTAGATAATTCATGTTTATTTATTGGTTAAATTAATTTTTGAAAAAAATTGCTTCAATATAAACTTGTTGAATTATCAGGATTAGATAATTCATGTTTGTTTATCGATTGAATTAATTTTGAATAAATTAATTTAAGATAAACTTATTAAATTATCAAAAATATTTATTTTCCTAGAGATTATCTAGATATGACTGTTTTAATCAGATAACTTCACTATTGGGTTATTTGAATTAAAACTGAGGCTCCACCCAAGAATCTTCGGTAGGAAATAAAAGATTCATAGGGATCATTTATCGTAAGTTTGGCAAGCTAGTCTTTCGTTTCGACCTGCCAATGGAGTAATTTTGGTAGGCCGATCTACCAGTTCGACCTATTTATTGAACGATTTATAATTACATGTTTTTAGACGTAATTTTTATCAGATTTTGATCCTAATTTGAATTTTCAAAGCTTTATCAGATAATGACTAACCCTTGGGCCCAACCTCTATAAATAGGGAGTAAGACTTATGAGTTATTTAGATTAGTTGAGGAATTAAAAGTGAGCACTCTATACTGAGAGTCTTTACAACTCCCTAGGAGCTATTGTACACAAATCACAAACCTTAGTTTTGGATTTCCTTGATTGTTTGGAAGGAAAGACACTGGGGAAAAGTTGTAGGACGTGCACCTACACGCACTCCAATCATGGATAGAGAATTGCAAATAAGACCAGTGGGTTGAGACTCTTTTAGAATGCCTTTCTCTTTACAAATTGTGAGAGCTTTTTGGCAAACAAGGTTAGTAAGATCTAGTTAATTTATGCATATAGCATGAAAAACTTGTATTTTGGAAAACTCTGGTATAAAAATTTTTAAAATTTCGTTGCGTACTACTTTTCCAATAGGAATATGATGTCTCGTGAGTTTCTTTTAGTATCTATCTCCTTAAACCTTCCTCATTAGGAACGCATGATCTGCCCTTATAAAAGGATACCATTTTTTTGAGACGCAATACTACATTTCCTTATTCTTCAAAACTTCAGTCTTGATCTTGAATAATAAAGAATTTGCTTCTTGTTGTTCCATCATGTTTTCAGGAATGGTTTGTTGGAAAAATAAATCAGCTAATCTTCCTATGATCAACTCAATTTTGGACTTCTCAAGGTTCTCCTAAAGGGATTTTGACAATGGTCATCGTAAGAGCAGATATTGCCTTTCGGCTAAGAGCATCAGCCACTCGGTTAGACTTTCCAGGGTGACATAAGAGTCCGTAATCAAAGTTCTTGACTAATTTAAGCATTCTTCACTACCTCATATTGAGCTCCTTCTAAGTGAAAATATACTTAAGACTATGATGGTCGGTAAAAATCTTGCATTTAGCTCCGTATAAGTAGTGACGCCAAATCTTTAATGCGAACATTACCACTACATGTTCCAAATCTTGAGTTAGGTAATTTATTTCATGATCCTTTAGTTGACAAATTCATATGTGATCATCTTTCTATTTTGCATCAGCACAGCTCCCAAGCTTGTCTTTGATGCGTTATTATAGCTCATGAATTTCCACAATTTTGGATCGGGCATGGTTAATGCTGGTGCACTTATAAGCCTCTTTTTTAGCTCCTAGAAAGTTTCTTCACATTTCTCAGTCCATTCATACTTCTTTATTTTACGAGTAAGGGCCATGAATGGTACTATAAGTTTTGAAAATCGTTCAATGAAACGTCAATAATAGCCTGTTAATTCAAGAAAACTCTTGATCTTTGTAACACTTTTCAGTGATGGCCACTTTTTAACAGCTTTGACTTTAGCAACATCAACAAAAACTCTATCTCATCATACCATATGTCCTAAAAAATGAATCTTTTTTAGGCAAAATTCACACTTCAAGAATTTGGCAAAAAGTTGATGCTTTCTTAATAGCTGAAGCGCAACCCTCAAATGCTCTTCATGCTTTTAAAATGCTATTATCACAAAACTCGTAATGCCTATAGCGTTTTCAGAACACTGTCTTTGGAACGTCTCTTTCCTTAACTCGGAGTTGGTGATGTCCAGAGCATAAATCAATCTTTCAGAACACTACTATTCCCTTCAATTGATCAAAGAGATCATCAATCCTTGGAAGAGGATACTTGTTCTTGATCATGACCTTATTCAACTCCTGGTAGTCTATGCATATTTTTAAGGTTTCGTCTTTCTTTTTGATGAATAACATAGGTGTTCCCCATGGCGAATAACTTGGTTGAATAAACCCTTTATTCAACAGTTCTTGTAGCTAGGTCTAGAGCACCTTAAGTTCTATTAGAGCCATGTGATAAGGAGCTTTTTAGATTGGCACTAAACACATCGATGAACTCCTTTACTATCAGAACATCCTCTAGTCTAAATTGAACTTCTTTGTGTTTGTTCACCATGTTCACCAAATAACCTATGCATCCTCTATCTAGCAACTTCTTTACTTTTGGAGTGGATATCAATACTTTCGATGTCCTTTGAGTTTTTCTAGTGTAAACAAACTTCTTGCTTCTAATTGGTTAGAGTATGCCTTATAATTTCAGCTGTTAATTTTGGTGCCATACTTTCCCCGGAAATGCTTCCCTAGAATTACGTCATAATCTTGGATAACAATTATTATTAAATCAACAAACAATTTCCTATTGGAAATGATGATTGGTATGTGACTTAACCCATGATCAGAACTCAATGCCTCACCAAAGGGAGCATGGTTCTAAAAGTCTATTCTATTCTTACCCTTTCAAACTCTATTTATTTAGCAAATCTAAATGATGCAAATGAATGTGTGGCTCTAGAATCAAACAAAACATATGCATTAGTTTTGGCTATGGAAAGCTGACTTGTAGCCATTATAAAAGTTCCTACTACAGGCTCATTCTTGGTGTAGGTATAGATTCGCGCTCATTAGGTTCCAGAGCTTCAAATTGGCGATGACTAATGCTAGGACCTTCAATCCAAGCCTGAATTATATGAATCTATGCCCCCTAAGGCCTCTGCTGATTTTGGATGAATTGTTTTGATTGAATTGTTTCTGATTGTTGGAGAAGTAGTTCTTAGCATAATGTCCCTCTTTTCTCCAAATAAAACACTTGTTGGTACTAGCTTTGCATTTACCCACATGCTTTTTTCCACAATGACCACATGTGGGTTTACTATCCCCTCCATCATCCATCCTTTTCTAGGGTTGACACAATTGATTGCCTTGGTTATCCGAGTTCCACTTTATTTTGTTATTATAATTGTAGTTGCATCCAAACTAGTTGTTCTGAGTTTGTCCTTGCCTTGAGTTACTGCCTTGACCCTTTATTTGAGAAGCTTAATTTTACTTTGCTGAAGCTCTTTCTTCCCTTTAAGCCTTGAAAATCTTGGCTCTTTCGACCTAATCACGAGTAGTTTTGAACTTTACGTGATGTTCATTTGATGCAATTTTCCACAAATAGGGGTATCTGACCACCTTTGTCCACAACTACTACAATATTTGTGCAGAACATCATCAGCAATTCTCATGTTCTTTCTTTATCTGTAAGCACCAATTTAGGGCAAAGACGTGCCAGTTGATTGAATCTTTTCACATCATCATTAACCGACAGGTTGCCTTGCCAAAAATTATTACATTCTTCCTGCTGAGCTGTCATAGTTTCCACATTCAAGTAAGCTTCCCTAAACTCTTCAACAAAATCAATCCAAGTCATTTCATTCACATTTCTCTTTCGTTTGACATTCTCCTGTCTTTTTACATCTTTTGTGAGGGAGAAAAATGCATATAGCACTTTTTTCATGATCATTGAGTCCCCTAAACTTTAAGACCTTTTCAATTTGAACCTTTTCAATTTGAGTAAACCAATCATTCGCTTATAGTGGGTCCATAAAACCATCAAATTTTGGTGCCTTCATGTGTCAGAACGTTCCATAAAATTCCATGACAGGGGCAATAGGTACTGTAGGTGCTACTTAACCCTCTAATAGTCTTATGGTGCTGGTAGAGCTAGTGGTGGAGGATTTCCTTGATCTCATGGTACTTATTTTGGTGACCCAATTGCCCACGTAATCTTTGTATTTCTTGCTCTTGAGCCTAGAGCCTTTCGTATATTCCGATAATCATATTCATGAGTTTAGGATTCTCAATCCTTAGTTGTTCCATTGTTGTCGATTACAATCCTATTGTAAATTGTTAAAATCATATTAAAATATGTTTCTTGTTATGTTATATGCTCAGGTATTTAAAATCATATCATTCCATTTAATATCTACAACATATACATAACATGTACTTTACGTCATTTTATGGCATAGTTATATTTGTATAACTCTTTAGTTAACAAAAGATGCCATATGTGGCTAACATATTTTACATGGTCAATATACAGATAGACTTTTCTTTTGGTAGTAGACATCATTGTTGGTCATACACGAACACCATTGCCGGGAGGGATGCTACTTACTAAGGGTACATACATACGTGGTCAAAAAGGGTCATCATATACCTAAACATGTTAGCCATATATATACATACCAAATTATATTAAAAACTTATCATAATAAGGGGATGTCTTCAAACCACTTTCACTCCTAATCGTAGTCAATTTCTGACATGTCATTGTTTGGTGGTCCTCTTATTATGTCTTTTACCTCTTCCTCACTTGAGTCAATAGAGGAATCATCATTGGTGTACAAAGGCTTTGGTGGTTCTAGACGGTGCTTAGGTACCACCTAATCATTGTTATCCTTGTTAAGGGCTAGCAATTATTCCCCTGCTTGAAGCAATTCTGCTATAAACTCTTCAAGACTAGGAAAGTCATGTGGATATAGCACCATCATCTAAATCTCATCGAGGATGTTGCTCCATAAAAGGTCACAAACTTGTAGTAGTGGCGTTCCTAACAAAATAGCTAGTACTATAGTATAACGAAATGGCTGATATAATTCTCCATTGTTTCTCATGGGTATCTATCCCATATTTGCTAAATACGGTCAAAATATTAGCTTTGTCAGTCGCTCCAAATAAAGGGATCTACCAATACTAGTGCATCAATAACAGGTGGCAATGGAAGGGGTGCAAATTCTATAGTGATATACTCTTAGAAGCCTTGCCAATCATGGCATTGTCCATCTAGTCCAAGATTTAGCTACCATGCTAAAGCTTCTCTCTATAGTCTTCCTAATGCTAGAAGAACTTGGAGGTGCAACGGCATATGTCAAGATTGGAAGATGACCTCATGGCATTAAGCCATTCTATCAATACCATCGATTGCATAATACCATCGTAACGAGGCAATATCATGTCCTCGAAGGCTACACTTACTATTCAATCAACATTGATGCAACGATCATCAAGTAGGACTGCCATCAACTATAGTCGTATTAACAAAATATAACTTTTTCCACAAAAGAAACTTCCTAGTATTACATACCCAAAATTAGGCTATGCTACTTGAGTTGTAGCTAAACAACGTGTGCCAAGGCCTAGCAAGGTATGGTAGGGTACTTGCTCTAATACTAACTGTGACGACCTGACTTTTTAGACCGTTACTTAACATTCTTTTTTTAAAATTATAGAAAAGAGCAACCTTTTTTTTTTAACAAAAGGGCACACATTTAACATATATTAACCTTTTCATAAACACATTTTTTCCTAAACAGTACATATGATACTTGTCCTATTTATATTACAAATGATATTAACTAAATAGTTTCTTTTAAGATAATATTCTTTAAAACGTGTAATTCACTATGGAGATAGTCTCGTAGTGGAATCCATACCCAAACTACGCTTTTGCTCATTTGCAGTTGCCATCTCAGCAATAATTCTATTATGACCTTTTAGGTGGATTTCTTATAATATAAAATAAACTAGGTGAGCTATTGCTTCGTCAGTCCAAACATAGCCCAAAAAATAACTTTCACTCTTATAAATGATCCATTTATGCTCAATCATGGACTTTAAATATTCATTCCTTAATATTTCCATCAACAATGGGCTTAAGTGTTCGCACCATATGCATAAGATCATCATAATGTTGGAAAAATAATATGCAGCGGAATTTTAAAAATTTTAAATCAGAGTATTTTTCAAAACACAAGTTTGACATGCTATATGTATAAATTAACCTGATCTTACTGACCTTGTATACGTCGAAAAGCTCCTAAAGTCTGTGTAGAGAAGTAACGTTCTAGAAGAGCCTCAACCAACTGGTCTTCTTTGTTATTCTCTATCCACGATCAGAGTGAGTGTGGGCTCACACGTACAGCTCTTCCTCAAGGTGACTCTCCTTCCAATCAATTGAGAGAACCCAAAGCTAGTGTTCGTGATTTGTGAACAAGAGCTCTCAGGGAGTTTCAGATTCTCACCAGTAGAGTATCACTCTTAATCTCTCTATTGATCTCTAAATAACTCATTAGACTTACTCCCTATTTATAGAGGTTGGGTCTAGGGTCATTCCTTATCAGATAAGGTCTCAAAAATTCAAAACAGAAACAAATTC
>CAMOHE010053871.1:0-11938 GCA_946598075.1 Artocarpus hirsutus
GTGGGATTTAAATTATGCCTCGTTAAAAATTGTTTAATAAAATGCTAAGTATTCTATGTATATATTTGTTGTAGATAATGGCATCAAACACCACATCTAACTTGTCACTACGAATGATCCTTGAGAAGGATAAGCTCAATGGGACTAACTTCCTTGACTGGTATAAAAACTTGAGAATTGTTCTTAAGCAAGAGAGGAAAGAATATGTCCTTGATCAACCTATCCCTGATAAACCAGCTGCTCATGCTGCTAAAGCTCAAAAGGATGCTCACAGTAAGCATCTCAATGACTCTGTTGATGTCACTTGCCTCATGCTTGGAAGCATGGAATCAGAGCTTCAGAAGCAACTGATGGAAATGGAGGCTTATACCATGATAGGCCATCTCAAGGAAATGTTCCAAGAGAAAGCTAGAATTGAGAGGTTTGCCACCTTAAAGGCATTACTCTCATGCAAGTTGATTGCTGACAGTTCAGTGAGTCCTCATGTTCTGAAGATGAAGGGTCATCTTGATCATTTGTAGAAACTTGGTCTTGAGATTAGCCCAGAGTTGGCTGTTGACATCATTTTGCAATCTTTGTCAGATGCATATGATGGGTTCGTTATGCACTACAACATGCATAATATGGAGAAAACTATTTCTGAGTTGCATGGGATGCTTAAGACTGTTGAACAGAACATCAAGAATACCAAAGATGTTCTGATGGTTAATAAAGGGGAAGGTATGAAAAGGAAAAGAAAGGGTAACAGCAAGAATAAGGCTTCCAAGGATTCTAAGAAACCCAAGCCCAATCCTAAACCTACGGCTAAACCACCAAAGGAAGGAGTATGCTTTTTTTGCAATGAGCCTGGTCATTGGAAAAGAAACTGCAAGCTCTATTTGGATGATCTGAAGAAGAAGAAGAGTAGTGCGACTACTCCTTTAGGTATTTATGTTATAGAAGTCAATTTGTCTACTTCTGATTCTTGGGTATTAGATACTGGATCTAGATCTCACATTTGTACCAATGTGCAGGGTCTTAAGAGGAGTAGAACCTTGGCTAAAGGTGAACTGGACCTACGAGTTGAAAATGGAGCAAGAGTTGCTACTTTAGTTGTAGGAACATATGAGTTGACTTTGCCTAGTAGACTTGTTTTAAATTTAAAAAATTGTTATTATGCACCTGCTATGAGTAGGAATATTATTTCTGTTTCTTGTTTGGAAAAGGAAAATTTTGAGTTTATTATTAAGAATAATAAATGCTCTATTTACCGTGATAACATTTTCTATGGATATGCTCCACGAACAAATGGTATATATGTTCTAAACATTGAAAATACAAATGAAAAGTCCATCTATAAAGTAAATACAAAGAAGTTTAAATCTAAAGATTTAAACCCTACCTATCTTTGGCACTGTCATTTGGGCCATATAAATGAGAAACGCATTTCAAAACTCCATCAACATGGCTTTTGAATTCATTTGATTTTGAATCATTTGAAGTATGTGAGTCTTGTTTATTAGGTAAAATGACTAAGACATCTTTTACTGGACATAGTGAAAGGGCTAATGACTTATTAGGCCTTGTACATTCTAATGTACGTGGACCATTAACTTCTGCTGCTAGAGGAGGTTTTCAGTAGTTCATTACTTTCACAGATGATTTCAGTAGATATAGATGATTTCAATAGATATAGTTATGTCTATCTAATGAAACAAAAGTCTAAATCTTTTGAAAATTTTAAAATTTTCAAAAATGAAGTACAAAATCAATTTGGTAAAAGTATTAGAGCACTTCGATCAGATCAAGGTGGTGAATACTTAAAGCAAGAATTTATTGACCATCTTAGAGATTGTGAGATAGTCTCACAATTAACTCCACCAGGAACACCACAATGGAATGGTGTGTCTGAATGGAGAAATCGAACTTTATTGGATATGGTTCGATCTATGATGAGTCAGTCAGATCTTCCAATATCCTTTTGGGGATATGCTCTGGAAATTGTTGCGTTCATATTGAACAGAGTTCCATAAAAGGCGGTTCAAAAGACACCATATAAGATGTGGACTAGGAAGTCGCCCAGTTTGTCTTTTCTTAAGATTTGGGGATGTGAGGCTTATGTGAAGCGTCAAATTTCAGATAAATTAGCACCTAAATTAGACAAATGCCTTTTTGTGGGATATCCTAAAGAAACTAAAGGATATTACTTCTACAATGCTTCTGAGAATAAAGTGTTTGTTGCTCGAAATGGTGTCTTTTTAGAAAGGGAATTCATTTCTAAAGGAACCAGTGGGAGTAAAGTTCAACTTGAAGAAATTCAAGAACCACAAAATAGCATTGAACCACCTATGGAATCTCAACTAGATCAACAAGTAGTTGTTGACCCTACACAAGGAGCACAAGGCTCGAGGAGGTTTGGTAGGACACATCAGAGCCTTAAGAGATATGGATTTCTCTTAACTGATAATAATGATGTGATGATTGTGGATCAAAATGAGCCCACATCCCACCAAGAGGCCATGAATAGCCCTGACTGTGATAAATGGCTAGAAGCCATGAAGTCAGAGATGCAATCCATGTATGATAATCAAGTATGGACTTTGATTGATCCGCCTGATGGTTTAAAAACTATTGGGTGCAAATGGGTTTTCAAAAAGAAAACGGACATGGATGGCAATATACATACCCTTAAGGCAAGACTGGTTGCAAAAGGTTTCAAGCAAACACGTGGTATAGATTATGATGGAGCTTTTTCACCAGTTGCTTTGCTTAAATCCATTCGGATTCTCCTTGCCATAGCTGCATACTATGATAATGAGATTTGACAAATGGATGTCAAAACATCGTTTCTTAATAGAAACTTACTTGAGGATGTGCATACGACACAACCCGAGGGTTTTGTTAGTCTTGAGAATTTTGGGAAGGTTTGCAAGCTTCAAAGATCCATTTATGGATTGAAGCAAGCATCTCGGAGTTGGAATCTTCATTTTGATGAAGCAATCAAAGAGTTTGGTTTCATTAAAAATGAAGATGAGCCTTGTGTTTATAAAAAGGTTAGTGGGAGCACAATAGTCTTTCTAGTGTTATATGTTGATGACATATTACTCATTGGAAACAATATCCCTACTCTACAAAATGTTAAATCATGGTTAGGGAATTGTTTCTTAATGAAAGACTTTGGTGAAGCTGCCTATATTCTAGGCATCAAGATCTATAGGGATAGATCTCAGAGGCTTATTGGCCTAAGTCAGAGTACATACATTGACAAGGTATTAAATAGGTTTAGAATGTAAGATTCCAAGAGGGGATTCTTGCCCCATGTCACATGGAATTAGTCTCAGCAAGACTCAATGTCCAATGAAACAGGATGAGCGAGACCACATGAATAAGATTCCACATGCTTCTACAATTGGATCTATCATGTATGCAATGTCATGTACTCGACCTGATGTCTCATATGCCTTAAGCATAACTAGCAGATACCAATCAGATCTAGGTGAAAGTCACTGGATAGCAGTCAAGAATATCCTTAAATATTTTAGAAGAATTATGGATGCATTCTTATTGTTTGGAGGAAAGGAAGATGAGCTTGTTATAAGTGGTTACACAGATGCCAGCTTCCAATCCAACAAGGATGACTTTCGATCGCAGTCAGGTTATGTGTTCTGTTTGAATGGAGGTGCAGTGAGCTGGAGAAGTTCAAAGCAAGACATCGTTGCTGATTCTACAACAGAAACTGAGTATATAGCCGCCTCAGAAGTAGCTAAGGAAGCAGTTTGGATCAAAAAGTTTGTTACTAGATTGGGTGTTGTTCCTAGTATATTAGATCCAATAGACTTATATTGTGATAATAATGGGGCCATAGCACAGGCTAAGGAGCCTAGATCACATCAACGATCCAAACACATACTCAGACGTTATCATCTTATTCGAGAAATCATTGAGAGAGGCGGCGTGAAGATATGCAGAGTACCTACAAATGACAATATTGCTGATCCACTCACTAAGGCGTGAAGATATGCAGAGTACCTACAAATGACAATATTGCTGATCCACTCACTAAGCCTTTTCCACAGCCTAAGCATGAGAGTCATACTAGGTCAATGGGTATGAGAAACAATATTGATTGGGCCTAGTGCAAGTGGGAGATTGTTAGTGATGTGCCCTAAGCTAATTATGTAATGACCACATATTGATTTCATTACATTTGCATTTTATTAATAAAGAGGCATTTTCATTATTGTTTTTTATTCTAATTCTATGAATAGTTAATTCTACCTAAGGTCATCAAGTATGTGACTTGATAGTAAAACTCTTAGGTGAAAGTTGAATTATATTCTAAATTATCCCTAGTCGATCATTATTATTGGGATAATAATGAATGAAGACTAGTATGAAGTTTGACTGATGATTATGTTTTACTAATCATGTGTATGAGATACTAAGTCAACTCATAGATACATATTTAAGAAATGATGTATTGGATTGACCCGCTATAAGAATACTGCATGGATAATTTTCATAACTGATTCTCATCACAATAGTATTATCCTAGTCCTCTGACCTGAAATCACCATGGTTTCCTACATGACAAGTTCTATATTTTGACACAATCTAATATTATCTTTAATAGGATGATGGAATTGATTGTTGTTGGATATAGAGTGAATCATGTGAGAAATATGAGTGATTAAGAAGGAATTTGTCCTTAATTTATTATGAGAAAGATATCTATGGGCCCCTCGATAAGTTAGACTGAAGAAAAATGTATGGCCATACTAGAATAAATTGATAAGAGTTATCAATATCAGTCTACTTAAGATCGAGAAATAATATGATTAAATAGTATAAGGATGACATAAACCATGCATTATGTTCAATCAAGGTATCTAGAGACAAAAGGACTTTAATACTTATTGTGGATTAGGTTATGTCGGATTATTAACATTCGTATAACTTGGGTAATCATAATGTCTTGCTAGAGGCCGCTTATGATTTGTGGGCTAGAAACAGAATTTCAAGCCCACTACCAACGTTATGTGAACCTACAGGGTCGTACACTTAGAACAGACCGAGAACGAATTTTGGTTAACTGTGTCTAGGTTCGATGAACCTGATAATGTCCAGATTCGATGTACTAGATATGTCTAGGTTCATTGAATCTGACATTTTCTAGATTACTTGAATCATATTCAAATTACTAACATTATCTAGATTTTCTGAATCATATTTGAATTACAGACATTATCTAGATTCTCTGAATTATATTCGAATTACAGTTTATCCTAATTGAAATCTGACTCTATCTCGAAGTCAATAGATATATATATATATATCTCTGTTTTAGGGTTTCTAGTCGAATTAAGAAGAGAAAAGGAGTTCTCTTATTCAAAAAGGTAAAAGACATTAAAACCCTGAAATTAGAAAGAGTCATTTAACGCAAAAGAGAGGATGCTAGCACACCAATTCGTTTTTGAGAAAGAGTCTGTTCGTGTGGATACCTGCAGAGGGCGTTGCTCTAAATAACAACGTCTGAATCTGATCTCGAATACTAAAAGCTCGAGTTAGGGTGTCACCAGAGTGAACCCGCTCTCACCCTTCCAGAATCTTGCCCGTTTTGTCATCCTGGTAAGATTCCATGACTTTCTTATCAACTAATCGAATTGCATGGATCCTGCGAGGGTTTTGTGGGAATTAATTTTTAATTTTTCGCTACGTATTTAAATCACAAAATCCAATAAAACGCAACACTATGGCCTTAGACTAGAGAAAGTAAACACTGATCTCACAGTTCCTATGGTAGATAGTTTCACTACTAATTTGCTATATGACGACAATTATTTGTCCTCCTTATATCAAAGAAAGGGGGGAGGGGTCTAAAACTTATTTGTCACCATATTCTTGGCTAGATAATTCATTTTGGAGGCAAATGTAATCTTGTGTATTAGATTTTATAGATGACTGTAACATTTGTTTTGCAAGTGCTAGTGATACTTGACTTTTGATAACAAGGATGACAAATGGGGAGATTGTTCAGAGTTTTAATCTTATTTTTGTGTTGTCATCTTTATCAAAAATATGTATGAATTTGTGGTGATATTAGGAATTTATTGGTGAATATTTTCATATTCCTTTTTTTGAGTTTCCTGATTTGTTTTTATTGAATGATATGATTTTTGACTTTTAAGAATGAGAAACTGCTTATTTGGTTGGTATCTTTTTTCTATACAAAGTTTTGTAAGTAATATTAGGCATTTCTTTGATCTATTCAAATTTATTTGATTGAGATTTTTCTTAAAAAATTTGAAATAAAATATGAATAAAAAGAAAACTGATAGAATTGACTTTCCTATTTGTTTCTAGTTTCTATTTTGACTATAAGAAATGTCCGTCTACATGGTCAAAGCATAGAAACATTTGTCAAGACAACTTTCGATACAACAGAATTATCAAGCATTTGGTAACAAACACATTTGGGTAGAACTTACCCTTACGAAAGAAGCTTGTAAGGGGAGAGAATTTCAAGGTTTATAAACCCACTAATTACCTTATAATTATTCGATTGAGTCTTTTGGTATCTAATGCCTTTGGAAATAAGTATAGACTTCTGCTATTTGTATGTTAAAGATCCATTGTAGTTGAGGGTGTGAAATTGTGTTAATTTATTAACGATTGCCGTTAAACGAATGGATGTCAGCGGTTTTCTGGCATGTTACGCCTTAATTCATTTTAATGTCGCAGTTTTCAAGCGAAGACTTCAGACACAACTTCAAATATGGACGAGTCATGCAAATAGTTTAACCATAGAATTCTCGTATTCTTAGGTACCCTCTCTGTTTTTCGTCAACTTGAAACAAATAACAAGCTTTTATTCAGAATCAAAAACAAAAAAAAAAAGAATAAGCTATTAGATAGACAACGATCAAACCATCAGCAACAAATAGCGCCGCCAAAAAGCAGCAATTCCTTGCTATAGAACAACATTTACAAATGAAAATCAATGCATATAGTGTGAGTTCTTGATAATGAGGCCGCAAGTTGGAGTCCCTAAACTGAGGTTAACAAGATCCAAAACATCACATAAGACGACAGGGCAATAAGTGCCCATGTGAGAAAAGCCAAGGCCACGGAAATTTGAAATCTGCTGCATGGGAGATGAAATTGAGGCATGCAGAAATCCATGTCTCTTGTATATAGAACCACGATCCCTGCTGATGAGCTTGCGGCTGCAAGTGATAAGGTAGCTGTGACCTGCACCAGTTATAGAAGCCACATTATTAACTTTTGCCGTGGACTCAAAGAATAAAGCAAGTATACTTAAATTCAATCCAGAATCCATGTTCAAAAACCAAGGCGAATGAATATTGGGGGGCAGTTAGACAAAAAATCAATAATTCAGGGGTTTATAAAATTATATTAGTTCAGGGGATGTTTTGAATCACTTAAAATATTTCAAGTGGCGAAACGTACCCTCTTCGAAATGCTAAGGGTACGTTGATCAGAGGTATACAATTCAGGGGGAATTTATGAAATTACCCCCACAATTTAACGCATGTTGGAATATTCAACAATTCTTCTAAAATCGTCCTTATAGTAATAATAGCAAACCCATGCAGTTACTCATTGCCCAATGAACAGAGGAAAAAAGTTTTTGAGAGTGATTTATCATGTTATCAATCATAAACAAGACCAGAAAACTAGAAATGGACAATACGACACATGTGAACACGGAAAAAGTTTTCCTCATAGTTTAGCCAAGAAAAGGCTACAAGGGGGACAATCCACATGCGAGCAATGACAGACATTCATATAAGTAAAAAAAAAAAAAAAAAAGAAATTTAGGAAATGAGTAAAATACCCAATCTCCAACAACAAACAAGCTAACTAGGATTGGATTTTGGAGGTCCCTCTTTCTCCTTAAAGCATAAATATCAAGACATACAAGTCCAAAGCTCCACAGCACTTGAAGTCCCATTGATGCAATCAAATAGCTGAATCACAGAACAGAAAAATAAAATAAAGTTGGGCACATGAATAATCATTCATCAATATCAATGAGCAGTGTAAACCATTACTCTAAAGGAGTGCAAAGCAAACATTGTCAGAGAGATATGAAAGTTGCAAACTTAAAATTTACTTCGACGCAGCAGAAAATGTTTAACACGAATGTCTAACACAAATGTCTAACAGTGCACCAATCATCACTGTAACTCTGATGATTGTTATTCTGTGAAAAAACAAACGAAGAAAAGAAAAGAAAAGAGTTTTTGAAGTACTTGTGAATGCTAAGGCACACATGTTTATAAAAGAAGAGGCTTGATGCCCACATGAAGTTCTGAAGCTATGTGAAACATAAAGATATCGTTAACCATGCCTAAGTCACATACTCCATTGGATGAAACAACGGTTCTGAAGCTTTTTATCACAACGTAGTAAAAGTATGATGGTCTTCCTTTTCCATTGACATGTATCCAACAATTTCTTAATCCCAAAAGGGCTTTCAATCAAAACTTCTACCCCTTCAACAACTTGCCTTTACTTATTTGGCACAAAATCAGAACTGGGATCTGCACGTTGAACTTTCAACTCTTAGAAACAAGAGGTCCCAAAATCATGAAATTAACTTCCAAGAACAGGGAAGCAGCATTTGGGTTTTCTTTGTCTCTTAAAATGGATTTGTTTGTTAAAAAATTACAAATTCGTCTAAAAATGGGTCTGCTTCTCTCTTTTGTATTTCAAAACATCACTCCACACATAATAGCACCTAATAATATAAATAGTATCTCAGATTCTCAATAAATAACGAACTAAATACAGAAATGTGTATGAAATCTTTACTAAAACAGCAATGTTAATTTCCCACATATAATTACATACAGCATTGGTATTAAACTCTACCAAAACAAGAAACATAAATTCCTAAACGTAATAAGTAGTGTTTTAGGTTTCTGCATTGCATCATATGTACTTGAACAAAGTTGTTTTACTCCAAACTAACACTATTAGCTAATTTCAACCGATTATAAAACGGTTTAACATACCATAAGCAACTAATTATGTTTTTCCTCCACAAATTATACAAAAGGGGATTAATCAGCAAACTTGACTTCTTTCAGTGACGAGATAGAGCAAAAACCAATTGCCCAAAAATAACATAACCAAACACAATACAGATTCAAACGAATTGAGAAAAAGAAAAAGAGTGAGAAAAATTACCAAAAAGCAGTGAAAGTAGCGAAGCCACTAGCAGAGACCATTATCCCAATCGAAGCGGCAGCACAAGAAACTTGCCCTAATCGCAGTACTAACCCACTTCCCGACCCTGGTCTCCCTATCAACTGCTTCATTTCGCTCTCCAATCTTATTTTCTCAAGCTCAGTAACTCAAAGTTGAATGAAAGTAGGAAAATTTACCAAAAAATAAAATAATGGAAGGGAAGGCACTTCGTTAAAACAAAGGGTACTAAAAATAAACCCTAAATTTCAGAACCTTCCCATCGAGGCAATTCTTTTTCCAATCTAATCCACTCCATTCTTTCGCCTGTAATTTCACAGCAAAGAGCTGTTGAGGAAGATCTTCGGCTTCGGAATGCAGTTAAGAAGAAAATTCAAAGTTGAGATAAAATTCGCCGAATCCTTGGGATTTGGGGAAATCTTCAACTCGCAAAGAACTCGAAGATGATGATAATAAAAAAATATTTTTTTAGTGTAGATTTTATGAGTACAGACTGGGCACCAAGAATCCGTAATAAATTCGTGCACAAAGGTGGAAAGCCTTTTCGCGTAATTAATTCTAATAAATTTTAAAATGTTACCCTATAAATTTTTTATATGATATAATAACTAAAAAATACGTTACATAAAAAGTTTTTATAAGCTACTATTTTTAATTTTAATTATATTTTTTAAACATTTTATAACTTGCACACTATAATGTACAAGCTAATTATTTTTTACTTTATATTGTATGTGATGGGAGCATAATAAAGGAATAGATGTTCTCTATTTTTTTCTTCATTTTGTTACAAGGTTATCGATGGACAAATATGAATAGATGCATCAATGAAAACCAGCTAGCTTGGTACCTCTATCGCATTTTCATCTTTTATCCACTCTTAAAGATATTAATTTGGACCGGACCAAACGGACAAGGTTGGGGCTACTTTGCTAGCTATCTCTATAAAACAGAGAAAGGATGTCTAGTGACCGTTGTTGAAGGGATGGACCTTTGGCATCTTTTCGTTTTCTTTAAACATGCTCTAAAGGCGAACATAGGTCATCTCCAGCCCTAGATTCGGATTGCCAAAGTATAAAACTTTAGATTTGGAGGTTACTATGGGTCGTGAGAGGCTTTAGAAAAATTCTTAAGTGTTTTTGGAACGCTCTTCTGAAGCCTGTAAAAAGAAAGCTGTAGGGCTCTCAAAGGGGGGACCTCCAAGAGTGAAGACGAAGAATTTCTTTGAAACTTTCTTCGAAGTGCATAAACTTGAAAGAATAAGAAAACCTTTACAGCTTTTTTAGAGCAAAAATGGCATAAAATAAATAGGTAAGAGCCTTTCAAAGTTTGTGTTTTGAACGATGAGCTAGGGAATATTTATAAGAGAAGTTGGTGAAGTTTGGAGATTTGCTCAGGGAGTGGCGCCACTGTGCTCTAAGATCGCTTGCAGCACTCTATTCTCTTCGGAGCAAACGCGCTAAGGACTTTCGACAATTGTATTTCGAGTTGGCCGTAAATCGTATGTATTAAGGCAAATTCTTGATTTCACGCTAATTCTTAGAAATTTCTCTTGGCTTGAAGTTCCTAAGGGAGTTTGATCAGATTTGACTCTATATTTCTAGAGGCTTGACGTGCATGATACCACCTTCAACGTAAGGTTTTGCCATTTTCACTAAGTCTAAAACGTATGACATAAGATCATAGCATCTTTGAAAATTGTCACAGGAAGCGCTCATAAAGGCATATGTACGATGCATTTAGTGGTGAGTTTACAAATCAAATCAAGGCTGTACCAACACGAAAAAGGCTCTCTCGGAGGCATGCTCCAGAGGCACACGTGGTGCTCCATAGCCAGTTTTTTTGACATTTTTTTCCATGTAGAGGATTTTTAGGACTGGATCTTGATTTTTTTGGGCTATGCTAAGGCAAGGCAAAGGCTTTTTCGGCTATTTCTAAGGCAAAAAAGAGGATTTTTGGGTTATTTTTCTCCATCACTCATTTATTCTAGCTCAATTAATTTTAAATTCCAGCCAACGGGATTTAAAATCGAATCAAACTAAAATAAATAGGCCCGTTTTACGACTATGGCCTACCAAACCACGGCCCATATTGTTTCCCTAAGCATGGCTTATGTCCATAGAGCAACCTCGTCGGCTCTGCAGGATGAATATGATGGGCTTTTGGTTGGGTTTGGTGCCCTAAAAGCTATGACATTGTACATTTTGATGATAAATAAATAAAGTGACATTTATAATTATTTTAGATATGTGTTATGAATACATTTATAAACATCAAGAAAATTACATGATTATTTATGTGACTATAAATTTAGCATATAAGTGTTATATGCTTAGGGATAAAATTTATAGGTAATAATCTAAATAGTCCGCAATAATTAATTAAAGTTTGGGATCTTTAATTAAACATTACAAGTATGGTCCAATCTCATTTAGAATGAAATAGTCATTATCTAGACTATAAATGTAGAAGACATTGGATTGGAGGTACTTTATATAATGAGATTATATAAGACTGGACTAGATAAATTATGAATCTCTAATAATTATCCGTTACAAATAGAGTATTCAAATTTATCACTATGATGATCATATATTTGACAGTCTTAATCTTGAGTATTTATTAGACTCCTATTTATGATATTATGTTTTTTGACTTGCATGGTAAGATTTGTGTAAGCACAGATCATAACTTAGCATCTTGGAAATATAATGTAATAAGTGGC
>CAMOHE010053872.1:0-25174 GCA_946598075.1 Artocarpus hirsutus
ACCAAATTCTTGATTTGAATGACTCTTTTCTTAGCTTCCTCAACGGTAATACTAATTACGGAGCTCAATTTCTTCTTAATCGACCAGACCAGATTTGATATCTTCTCCAATTTCTCGTCGATGGCACACTTCGCTTTGGCGACAGAATCTTTCAACCCTTCGGAGAAGTTGTCGTAGAATCGTTATGCTTGATTGACGAAATTGTTTGTCTTCTCCCAGATGTAGTTTAAAAAAAGGTTCGATCTTGGATAGCATAGAACCACAAGCCTTGTAAAGTATCTCCCAGTCAATAACTCTCCCCATAACGTTCTCCATCTTATGTTATAATAAAAGGTGATTTCTTGAGTAGTTTCTTATAATTTTTCAACATGAAAATCGAGTACTACTGCAAATTGTTGGATCCCTCTGATTGCTTTATTTATAGACTACGAGGAATTCTCGAAATTTGAATAGTGTATAAAAATTTAAGGGTTAATAACATAATTGTACCTCTAGATTTTAACAATTTCTCAATTTGTCCCTATGTTTTTACAATCCTTAACATTTTAAAAACTTATTTCAATTTTATCTCCATGAATAAAAAAAAGGGGACAAAACAACATGACTACGCTTAATAGTTATGATAAATATTTTTTTATAGTTGCCCCAGTGTAACATTTTCTTCTCAAATATGTCTCAAGTTTTTTTTTTTTTCTTTTGAAATCCTATATGTATCATTTACGTGTTTCATCTAAAAAAAAACAAAGAAGAGATTTTCATTTTCGTAAGGAGTTAAATTATAAATCTTTATGAGCCGAGCCGACAGTCTGTCAATCAAAAGCCTACAATAACGACTGATTTAGGACTCCCCCAAACCTAGGGGCTTGATGCCACAAGCTCATAAGGTATTAGCCTTACAAACTTGCAAGGCCTTAATCAAAACATAAAATTATACCTCGGACAATCTTAAAAAAAAAAAAAGAAAGAAAGAAAATACAAGAAAACATGTAAAAAAATCTTACTTATAATATAAGCTAAAACATTCAGTCTCTAGCTTCAGTAACACATACTATTACTTAATATATTATTAGATCATTAATAAATTTTAATGCCCTTAAAACCATGTTAAAAACCTCCCACTTATCTAATCACTCATAAAATATAATCGTTCAACATTGATCTCATTTTCTATTTGCTTCGGAGATCTGGGTTGCAAAAAAAAATAAAAATAAAATAATAATAATAATATAAAAGGGTGAGCTGAAGAGCCCAATAAGGAACCAATAGGTTTTTGTTTTTATTAGTTGTTGGATCAAATATATATATGTGAAAAATTAAGTTTGAAAACAGTAATTTGTCATCAATAAACATTATTGCTTGTAAATTCTGTAACTAGGTCCATATTGTTTAGTGATGTCAACATATGAGTTTCGTGGATGGGCACATTTTCATAGTTAACTGAATAGTTTTTTTTTTTTTTTAATTGAAATTCATATAACTCATTTGAAACTTTAGGGACATAAACGACAACCCAAGATTATTCAAATGCCCTCAAAATCACCCTCACTTGGGTGTGCGCTCGCGCGTGCACCCTCAAATGTATGCTATGGTGGAATTTTGGATTTCTCAATTTTGACGACCTAATTTTGAAATGTCATAACTTTCCTATCTCAAGTCTGTTTTGGGCACTCTATATATGATTGAAATACTGTCAAAAGATATTCATAACCTACCAAATTTGATTCATTTTAATAACAAAAATTAAAATAATTAAGGCCTAAAATTTGCCACTCACCATGATCATTAAAAAACTTGTGTGGGTGATAATTAATTGGAACATGTGATTATCAGCCGAATTTCTAGGCTTACATGAGAGATATCCATACTTTGGCAGTCTATAACAAGAAATATTACGTGGGTGTTTGGAAGGGTGGTGAGAGCCACTTTTATTGTAGCATGCGAGAGGTTTACACTGTAGCAATTTATTTATTTATTTATTTTTTTGTTGTTACCGTAGTATGTAAGAGCTTTTTACTGTTCATAACTGAGTTTATGGTGAGAACTGAGTGGTGCGAACTATTGCCAAACACCCCTTACATATTCATCAAATTTGTTGGTTTATCAATATTTATAAAAATATTATTCTTGATCAATTAAAAGTAGATACACGAAGCTCACCAATCGACGACCCTCTGCATTTTTTCGTTTCCTTCCAATTATGCTTTTTTTTTAATCTTGAAAAGGACCAAAACCAAAAACCTTTAAATAACCCGCATGTGATGTAACATAATAAGTTTCCAATCTATCTTTTCACGGAACCATGATGTAAAAACTAATCGTATAATTGTTGCAAAGATTGGAATAATATATTATCCAAAAGCAAAAATCGAACCAAATAGAGACTGAGATTCTAATTCACGAGATATTTCCTAGAAAAAATAAAATTTACCTTCATTACTTTGCACTTAATTTGTAATAGATAGGCTGATTTGTCAAAATGCCACATTTAAAACACACCAAAAATGACCGTATCCATCAAGTCATTGATAAAAACAAGGGCTTATTACACTTATACCTTTGTGTTTTGTCAAAATAATACAAACGATATTATGGCATATATGGCCATGTGGAAACTGAAATGAAAGTCCTAGGTAACAGAAGAGCTGACTGAACGTTGAAGAGCAAAATAAACAAAAACTGCTGCCTTTCTTTCGTCACTCTCCAACATCTCAAAGTGTGAATTCTCCATCTTCTTCATCTCCCCAGTCTTGCACTTCATGTTTCGTTCTTTACGAAACAAAACACAAGCTTCAACGATAATATGGAGAATCCTACAAAATTTTCCCGCCACAATTTCGATCAGCTGTGATAATCCTAGCGCCAAATACCAACCGCAACTCAAATCGTCCAACATGTTGTCCTTAAGGTACCCGACGTCGAAATTCTTTCCTGTTATTCTGGAAACTTGGTCGATTGAAGTAGCGAAACTACTCATTACTCCCTCGTTCCCTTTGACCAAATCCAGAGTTAGTTTTAGCATTGACAATACCAGATTCTTGCTCTGAATGATCCAGTCCTTGGCTTGTTCGATAGTACTAATGGACGAGCTCAATTCCTTCTTTATCGACCGGACCAGTTTTGCTGTCTTCTCCACTTTCTCGTCGATGCCACGCTTCGCTTCGGAGATGGAATCTTTCAACCCTTCTGGGAAGTTGTCGTAGAACCGCTTTGCTCGGTTCACCAAATTGTTTGTCTTCTCCGAGATGGAGTTCAAACAACATTCAATCTTGGATAGTACCCAACGACAAGCCTTACAAAGTATTTCCCAAATGCTGGCAATAACTCTAACCATAGCGTTTCCCATATGATGTTATAATAAAATCAAAGGTGGGCTTCTTTTTTTTTCGGGGGTGAAGGAAAGTGGTGGGTTTATTGAGTGTTACTGCAAATTGTTCGATCCCTTTAGCCGCTATATATTGGATCATATGAAATTATAGAAATTTGAAAAAGGTTATATGTGGATTTGATAGAGTTAGGAAGGCATTGATTCTTAATTTTGTGGCTAACGAATCTCTTATTGCTGATGGAATAGAATTTATTCACAGAAGTCTTTTAGGAAAGCTTTCACACTAGGCGTCCATGCAACAAAGGACCCTTGTTGGTACGATGAAGCAGTTGTGGACTGGAAAATTGACAAAGGGTTCTTGATATCAAGGAAATGGATGGCTCAGGATACTTTTCTTTTCTCTCAATAATTAACGTTGTTACTACGAGTATTGTTGTATTATTTTGTTCTTCAGCCTTTTTTTTTTTGACAGATTACTTCCTTAATTTTATTTTTATGTTTTTAACAATTTTAAACCCTATTGTTATTGTGATGTGATCTATGCTGCTAAACAAATTACCAATTCATCATTCAGGAGGATGATTATGGAGTTGATCTTTTCAGATGCGTTCAAGAGCAGAGCCAGAAAAATAATTAATGAGGCGGAGGCATGACCGAACTAATAAAATGGAGCACATCAAGAGATGTAAAATTTTAAGGGGTAAAATGTAAACCTATAAAATTCCATATATAAAAATTAAAAGAAATAAGTTCAGGCGGCATAGTCCTCCACCTTTTTGTCTGTAAGTGTGTTTCTAGAGATTATTTTAGCTCAATGCAGTTTAGATTTCAGTTATGGAAAATCGAAATGATCCAGTTTGTTTGTTCAATGATCTAAAAATTAAAGTTTTCTTTCCATTATACATTAACTAGAATATTACAGTTTCAATTAAGTTGAAATTTGCAACAATATAAATTGAACAGAAAGGTCACTACTGATGTTTCAAGGACTTTTAGAGTCTCCAACTTAAACCATGAAAAGAATGAAAACAAAACAAATTTGAATCCCATAGTCAACCATATCCTTCTTATATTAGATTTCTCAATTAATTAAAAAAATACCAAAAAAATTGTCAAAACCAAAAAAAAAAAAAGAAAAAGAAAAATTCCATGATCACACATACATTGATCCAGGACAACAATTTATCTCTATAGTTGATTAGAAAATTAGAACACAAATTATAATTTTTTGCAAGAAAAAAACTTAGAGAAAAAATTCATAACATTTGAGCTGCGGTTCATGTTTGTGTTGTGCCCTACATGCATAGACATTATACATATTGTTAATAACATAAAATAAAATGACATTTATTCATTTTTGGTTGCTTTTGTATGTTATGAATACTTTAATAAACATCAAGAAAATTTCATGATTATTAGTGTCATTGTAAATTTAGCATATAATTGTTATATGTATGAGGATTAAATTTATATATGATAATCTAAATAGTTCGTAATAATTAATTAAAGTAGATCTTTAATTAAATATTACAAGTTAGATCCAATCTTATTAAGAATGAAATAGTATTACTCGGACTATAAATGTGGAGGTATTAAATTGGAGGTACTTTATATAATGAGATTATATAGGACTAGACTAGATAAGTTATGAATTTCTAATATTCCTCCATTATAAATAGAGTATTCAAATTATTACTATGATAATCATAAATGTGACAGTCTCAATCCTTAATATTTATTAGATTCTTGTTTATAACATTGTTTTTTGACTTGCTGAGTAAGGTTTGTTTAAAGATAAATCAAAACTTTGCATTTTGGAAACATAGTGGAATAAATAGTTGGAAATAATATTATATAGATATAGAATCCATTCCTTCCTATTGGAAGTTGGAAAAAGAGTTCCCTTGAGTAATGATTTAGGACTTGAACAGTAGAGCGTTAATTCATGATAAGATTATGAATTAATTTTCATTAAAGAATCATAGGAACTCAAGGATAAAGATATACTAAGAAAAGCAAATGAAAATTAGACCTAGCTCCTATTAATAACTATTTATGAAAGATTAACAAATATGTAATGATTATATCAATGAACTAGTTGCTATTTTCTTTGAGTAATAATTATTACTATTATTTCAACAGTACAGTTTCAGGTGTAGAGTAACACTGAATATAATAAATTTGACGCATTAATTAAAGAGTTTAATTATTTATCAAATTTATTAGAAATTGAATTATAGGTCTATGGGTCTCTAGTGCTACATCTATAAGCACTATATAGCAACATAGCAATTAATTTTATTTAATTTACAATTATTGAATTCTAAATTAATTGTTTTCCACTAGAGATATTAATATGATACAAAAAAATATTTTATGTGATATATAATATAATGTGACAAATGTTGTAACATTTAAATTGAGCAAAAGTTAATTCTAAATTAATTAATTATGTTTAATTAATTAGATTATGTAAATAGAATTTATTTTAATTTTGTAGGACATGGTGTGGTGGAACCATGCATATATCTACCATAGATAATTTTTTTTTTATGTGATAGACACAATTAAAATTAAGTAATTTAAGATTAGTTTTAATCAATATGATTTATTAATTTTAATTTTAATTTTTTTAAATAAATGTGATTTACTTTTAAAATCAAAGGTTTTTTTTTTTAAAAGGGAGGCTCGTGGACTTTTTAAGTCCACTATGCCTCAACAAGCATTATGGAGAATGTGTCTTTTACTTTTTCCCCACTAAGGAGAGAAGTTGGTTGTTTTTTTTAATTTTAAAAAAAATTAAAAATTAATTAAACTAAGTAACTATTCAAACATAAAAGAAATATCAGTACAGTTTTCACAAAGGTGATATTTCATTCCTGCAAGAAAAACTGAAAGTTTTACTTTGGAAAAAAGTCATACTATCTCATATGTTAAGTACATAGCAAAGCCAAAAAATGTGAGTTTAATTATTCTTTGCAATTTAAAGGCCACTCGTCGTTCCATTAGTGTGGAGGCTTGGCTTAGAAGACTATAGTATCAAAGAGGAAAACTAGAATACTTTGATAAGCTTCAAACAATTTGAATCGTATTCTCCTATATTTTCAATATTGAATATCAATGAGAGAAAATTACATATTATGCCACACTTTTATAACATCATTTTTAATGCCACAAATTTTCCCTTTTTTTTTCTTTTTTTCTTGATTTTTCCTTTCTCTAGATTTTCTTTCCCTCTCATCTCGCCCTCTCTCTCTATTTCTCACTCCCTTTTTCCTATTTCTTTTTCTTCGTCTCTCGTTGTCTCTCTCACTCTTGCTTTCCCCTCTTTCTCTTTCTCCTTTAAACTCTCTACCTTGAGAAGTTGATTAGCACAAAGGGATTGGAAGAGGCTTGGATCGACAAGCTTAAGTTCATCCACATCCACAAAGACTGATGCTCTTTTGGAAGCCTCCATTGTCCTCCATGCAATTCTCAATGGAGGAGATTTGGTTTCGGATATGGATTGTCGTTTAGCATTGGTGATTTAGTTCTTATCGTCAGTTTCTTCTTAATCTTGGAGGCAAAAATAGTTGATTCCTATGATGTGATTTTCTTTATTCCAATTGATTTCAATCGTTGACGACTCTTTATGTTCATTGATTATGGTTTTTATTATTTTTTATGTGTTTCTTCAGCATAAATTTAATTAATGTGAATTTAGTGGCATTTTAAAAGCAAATGTTATGAGGCATTTTTGAATTAGGTCTAGGAATGAGAGCATCAAAGCCTTATTCTATAACACTTGAAAAATTTGTTAGTTTCAATGTAGAATTTAATCAAGATTTAAACAATGAATTTCGTTAGCAAAATTTCATATTTTGTAATTATGAAATTATGTGGCTAAGACATAATGAAATTTCATGTGCATAATGTGTACAAAATTTTGTAAATTAAGTTGTATTTTACATGTGCAAATTTTGTAAGTTAAAATACTCTAAAATTTGTTGAGAGCCTTAAGAAGCAAAATTAATATCACATGATTATTTTAAAATCTAATTTTTGTGATAAAAATAAAAGTAAATATGGGATAATAAGATTAAAATATCAAGTCAAAGTCCTAAGCAATATAAAAGTTGACAATATACCAGTTAACTAAGCTAGTAAAAATATTGGTATCCATAATCTACCCAGTAATAGTATCCAATATGCAAAGACACTCGGAGCAGTCAAGTTAGCAATATAGTAGAATTATATAAAATTAGTTCCCACATAGACAAATTTCATAGGAATTAAACAGTATAGGCACACAATATATTGAAATATTTTTCGAATGATAAGAAAAATATCTCCTCTTATCCATATTGTCAGAATAAGAAAAATACGATTTTGAGAAGTTTTAGATTGCTAAAGTAAAATCTAGTATGCTAAGTGTATTTTAAGCTTATGCAATTGGACCTCAAATTTTGTGCAAAATTTCCCCTAATTTTCTCAAGGAAATCTGGTTCTCACTAAGGGCATATGAGCAAAAATTTTGTTGCAAAATAGTCCTTAGTTTGTGGCTTATAAATGCTAAGAGGTCATTTTCAAAATATATTTCTTTCTTTTCCTCCAAGGTTGTTTCATAGAGCAAATAAAATTTTCCTCCACCTTGCTCTTAAAATCGTCACCCTCTAGTTAAAACCTCTCAAAATCTGGTTGAATCAAGTCTTCAAATCACCAATGAAAGCTAGCTCAAGGGTTTTGGTGTTAATCCAAGGAGTTTTTGAGATAAAAATCAAAACTTTGCTAAGTGGGTTTTGTCATAGTTTGGACTTTATGATAGATATTAATTATCCATGTTTATATCTTGAAAACCAAGGGGTTTTAGAGGCCATTTTCACTAAGGAGAATGACTCATCATCTCGATACACATTAGGTAAAACCCTAACTCTAAGTTTCTTATTCAAAGTTTATATTTCAAGTTATTTATGGGATGTAATAAATGATTATGGACTTTGGCATGTAAAGGACTTATCATGGCATGATTGTTCAATGCGTTCTATGATTATAAATATAGTTGTTAGGCTCTGTTTATGATTTTATGCAATAGGAATAGTTTTGCAAGTCAAAGTGTTGCAACAAATTGTAAAACACTTTTTGAAACAATTTTCAAAAACCTAAGTTTTTGAGGGACATAGAGACCAAATTGATTTTCGAATTTGAGTTTAGCACATGATATATTGGAAATGATGAGATAAGAGTTTGTCTAAATTCTCCTTCCAACCATATAAGAGAAAACCAAGAGTTAAGGTTCGACATATTGAGCAATAACCTTTTGAGAGTTTCAGAGTTTTTCTTACTAGAAAACTCTCTTTAAATTTCTTTGGTGATTTTAATAATAATAGAAACAAGTATCCTATTTATAGTAGGTGGTTAGGAATCAATTTCACTTAGATAAGGCTTCTAAATTCGAAATTGAGTCAAAATCCACAACAAAACGCATGATAACAAGTAACTTGATTAACGCTTGGTTGGCATGCTTAACCTAGCCATCGGCATGCCAATTTGTGTGATTTCGTAACTATACTACGATACATCGGCCTACCAAACTCGGGCACTGGCCCGCCGAACTATGGCACTGGCTTGTCGGTTGACGCTAATCTAGAAATCTTTTTAGATTTATTTAATAGGATCATAGATAGAGCCTCAGTTTTAATTCAAATAACCCAATAGAAAAGTTATCTGATTAAAACAATCATATACAAATAATTTCATATCAAATAAAATATATCTAAATAATTCAACATGTTAAATTAATCTAACAAATAAACTAACATGAATTATTAAATTCTAATTAGCCCAATGTAAGCCAATATAAGAATTAACATAAGTTACCAATATGTAGGAAAATACACTATATCATTACAAGAAATGTTGCAAGCTAGAAAGAGAAACTCGAGGGACATATATAGATCAAGCTCCTATAATTATAAAATAATATATCCTAGATACATATATTTTATAATTATCAACTCTAATGTTATTCCGTTAAAAGTTTAAAGTTGTACTCTTAAACTATATAAAATTACAAAGCTTCAATAAATTTATTATCCATGACATATTATAATATGTAACATCTCCATAGGATATTCATTTTCAACTTAAGGATAAATTCCTTTTTACCTTCTCGATTATTTTTATCTTATGTTCCATTATCTTACCATTGGAATAACTATCCATAAATAGTATACCATTAGGTTACACCTATGTACACAAATAATTGAGTGCTGTAGTTTTTCACTTACAGGATAATGCCCATAAGAGAATATCATTAACTCTACAGAAAAGCGATAAATTTTATATCTATGAATAATAAATCAACGTCAATCAAGAGTTATGTTTCCAATATACTGGTATGCGTAACATCATCTAATTCAGGATGTCACCTTTTGATACATCAAAAGACACATGTTAATATTATAGGTACATTAATTCATTTCAAGATTAAAATTTAACACATATAATTGTCTAAAGTAAATTGATTTAAACAAAGAATTATTAATCAAATCAATTCAACTTTTTGTCTCAATCTAATATATCATCATCTATAACAATATATCAATGTTTTTACTCGCGGAGTCCCACTTTGATAACCTAGACAAGTCATCTCTCGTTAGAAATATAGACAACATAACAATCTTAGCATCAACAAAGCACCCACCTAACTTTATTCCCTTGATTGTAGATCTTATCATTTAGACTATCACTTTTAAGATTTATGTCTTCTACATAATCTATCTATCATATGTACGATCTTAAAGGTTTAGACTGATAGTCTTAGACTTTTGTTTGCTTATTATATATTCAACATAAATGAATATAAAGAGGACAATATTTGATATATGAAATTAAATACTAAATTCTTTATCGATTAAATGTCTCAAAAAACTATTACATCATTTAATCCTTAGGATACCTAGTTTAACAATTGTCTCCCTTACTCTCTCTCTCACTCTCGGTGACCCATGACCAGCACCTATTGTGGCCCTAGCCACCACCATCCCAATGCCCCACCCTCACCTACAAACCCTAGCAACCCACCCTTGTTGACGACCTACCCTCACTCAACACCCAGATTGCATGACAATGAAGAAGGCCAAGCTGGGTTCAACGAGGATGAAGGTCGGGCTGGGTTCAACGACGGACTGCCAAGGGTAGGGCAAAATTTGAATTCCCATCTTACTAGCCCAAAATTTGAATTCCTCCCACTTTGCCCCCTTTGTATCATCTTTTTTCTAAATTAGACGGGCAAATAGCATGTGTGGCTCAACGAAGGTTCCACAAGGGTAAAAACATGATTGAATTTTTGGTTATTCATACTTATACATCCTAAACTTTGTAGTCATTCTCACTTTGCCCTTAAACTTTTAAAATGTCTGCATTTTGCCTCATGAACTTTTGAACATTCTTACCATAGTATATTTTGCATTTTGCTTCAATATAACAAATCAACATTTCCACCAATATTTCTATGAAATTTTTGGTAGTTTGTAAGCATTAATATGAAAATATTATATCTTTTCCATTTGAACTTTTTCGTGAAAACATCCATGCAATTTATTTGTGGAATTGTTTTTTGAAAAGATCCATAAAATATCGAAACAAAACATCGGTATTTCATATTTGTTGTCTTTTTTATTTACTCTTTAATGTATTAAAATTTATTTTCAATTTACTTTTTGAAGGTAGACTTCAAACATTATAACAAAAACTATTCAAATTCTATGTCATTGTATTAATATTCTTTGGTATTTTAATTTTCAAATACTTTCAAATTTTAATAATTTGTATCAATTTTTATCAATATCAATGTTTCTAAAATCTAATTGCGGATATTTTCTATGGATATCGATATTTACATCTTTTGTTTCAACTTTCATTGAAGTTAAAATTGTGATGCAATTTTGACTGTTTAGAAATTGATTAAGTACCAATGGTATTGAGAAAAAGGGGGAAAAATTTAAAGTTCGGAGTGATATAGATGCAAACTTTTAAAAGTTTAGAGGATAAAGTGGGAACAACATTAAAGTTTAGGAGTAAAATAAAAATGACCTTAAAGTTTATGAGGTATAAGTACGAATAACCCAATATTAAATTACAACTTTACCTTCATAGAACTCCTATGTGAGCATACATGTCGTTTGTTCGTCTGGTTCTATTAAAAAATAAAACAGAGAGGACTAATTAGGAGGAATTCAAAGTTTAGGGTAGTAAGATGAAATATTTTAAAGTTCAAAGGGTAAAATATAAGTGACTTCAAAGTTTAGGGGTAGGGGTGTAAATAATCAAATGTTTTTAAATGAAGTGACATAATTTTGGTACTTAGACACCATTTTGAATGTTAAAATTGGACAGATAATTTAGGTATTTTTTAGTAGGTGAGCGCACATGTATACAACCACTTTATAATTTATAAATTAACATTTTTTTATGAACAAGTAATTAGCAACCAAGAAACTGGATTTGGCTCCTTTTTTTTATTTTGTTTAAAAGAAAATTACATAATACATTACTTTTTTAATCCATCTAATTTCGTACGCTACAAACTGTTAAACTTCAAAAAATATGTGCCACAAATCTTCATGCCACTTCTCTCTCTCTCCTTACACTCTTTCTCTCTCCACTGTCTGTGTCACGCAACAAGTAGCCGTGATCGCTCCTACGTTCGCATCGCCGCCGACAAGGTTGTAGCTGCAATTTCATCTGGTATGACGGTGATCCAGTCCACAACGGCAATCAAAGTGGAGACGAGAGAGATTCATGGAGCGTATGACTTCGCCGTCACATCTAATACGAAAGAGAGATCCATGGAGTGCGTGTGGAGACTTCGCAAAATCGCCGCCAGACCGTGGGTTCGCCGTTGTCGTAACCGGAGTTGTTGCGATTCATCTTCCTCGTCAAATTGTGAGGTCACCGTCCCGCCCGTCCATGGAGTTGTCGTGAACTTCCCCTTCATCAGATCCTGAATCTCAACTTCTCTTTATTGCGTCTAGCTTGCGAGGCATAGGAATGTTCATGTGAAAATCCGTTGGTTGCCTTATCGTCATGATCTTCAATCTGATATGCAAAAAGAGGGAGGCACAGGCAGGGAGAAATAAAGGTTTTTTTTTTTCTAATTCTTTTTTTAACCTCCATTTTGTTAAAGCTGTTATATGAACTTGACATAATCAATTGATAATTACACGTGAGCATGATAAGTAGAATAGTGGTCATAATAGGATCAACACATGTCTGATTGACAGTGTTTTCCAAATAAATGAAAATAATTTTATTTTAAAAAGTGAGAATTTTTTTAGAATTATATTAAAAGTGTTTTTAAAATTTGTCTCTAAAAGCGTACAAAAACATTTTCAAAAATTTTCAAAATAATACTAAATAGGTGAGGGCCATAGACTCACTCTTTACTGTCCAATTTAACTAGCCTATTGAGTCAAGTCTTTCTTGGTTTTGTGCTTTACCCATTGGTATGAATGATTATTCAAAATGCCAAACATATATTCATTTTTTAATTTGGGCACATTAAGAAAGGCAGAGACAACCGAGGGTGGTCTAGGAGAGGTTGAGAAGTAGAATTCCATTTTCTACCCTTGCTTGTTTTCATTTTCTTTTGCAGCAAGTTAGCTTTTAAGGATGGCAACACCTTCAACAAACACTCAAGAAGGTATTCCTAAAATCAATTAACTCACTAGTTTGACATGCTTCAATAATCAAATATGCTTTGTGTTGTTTGTTTCTTGATCAATTTGAGGTTGATAATATGAAAATATTTAGCACATTTTTGTTCCACCTTTCTACGCCGTGATGGCACCAAACTCAACAATGTAATTAGTAACGCACGACAGCCAATGTATTTCTTTCCTCCATCTGGCTTTGCTTTTTGCTGACATGGGCTGTAACTGCTATTGATCTCCAAAAACAGAACCTGAATATGCATTTCATGTGAATTTCCATGTCAATTGTTAAACCATTTAACTTTTGATAATGCTAAAGCTGTAGAAATGCCCTTTCCTCCACCAGACATATCCTCTCCCAAGAGCAATTTAGCATCCCTCTCTTTCATCTGTTCCATATCTGAATACAACCAAACTAAAAAATAAAAAATAAAAAAAAAAGATAATTTCTAATCTCCAAAACAAAATTAAGATATTTGGTTTAATATACGAACACAATATTTACTAGCTGACACATTAGACAATCCTTTTTCCTCGGTTTTTTTTTTTTTTTTTGGCCACTAGCAGTGTCATTGGTGCCAAAGACGAGCCAACAGTGGCAAGAAGAGAAAGAGAGAGAGAGAAAAACAGGAAAAAATGTCTCACTGGGATATTCTTCAGGACCTGTCTCAAAAGAACACCGCAACATTGGGGCATATGATATGCCATAGAAAATGTCCCTAAAGCACACCGTATCATGTCCCAGAGGGATATGTAGACATATCTTGAAGGGACATGCGACATGTCTCGATAGGACATACGACATGTCCCCAAGGGACAAAATATGTCCTAGAGGGACATACAAACATGTCTCACATGGAAATGTGACATGTTTCCGAGGGACACATAGACATATCTCAATAGGACATGTGACATGATCTTGAAGGATACGAAAAATGTTTCGAAAGGATATATGCATATGCCTCAGTAGACATGTGACGTGTCCCCAAGGGACACGAAAAATGTCTTAGAAGGACATGCGGACATACCTCGATGGGACATGTGACATGCCTTGGTGGGACATGCTTCAAATTTATGACTTAAGAACTTTTAATATTTTATAGCATAAATAAAAATTAAGTTGAAGAAAAATATCATTTATGTGAGTATTCTTTTCATTATTTTATATGCTCCTTCAATATTTCATATCATCTCAACTAAAATATCAAATGCATTATTTAAAATATACAAATTAATATATACATTCGACGTAAATTAACTTAAAAAGTTTTAGGGCTAAGAAAGTTACGAAAGTATAGATAAATTAGTTCCTTTCGTTTCCTTCTTCCAACTATCCCTATATACTTTATTCATAAATCCGTTTCAGGAGATCTTTAAGAAATCTAAAAAGATAATATATATTGATTACAAGGGTCCTAATTGTCATATTTTTGCACACAAATTCGCAATTCATTTAACTTCTTAATTGACCGACAGCCAATGTCCACCTTTCTCATAGCTTCCAACAGATCACTGTGATTGTGTATGTACGTATTGCGACATTCAATCTTGTATCTAATAGTTTCCTGTGAATGTCATTCCGATATTTTTTGATTAGCAATTGTCCTTTTGCTGCAAAAAGCTTGAGTTTGCGGGAGATGTGAATACCCAGACAAAAGAACTCTCAAATTTTTAGTCCTAATCTCTTTTGTGCCTCAAACAACAAACTTTAATGTTAAATGTATTTTTCTGGCATTTATATTTTAATGAACAATCAATTTTATGTGGCGTTTGGGTTCTTGGTTGGTACATCCTAAATTGGTATTTGGCAAAGTGTAAAAAAGAGTCATTGGAAACAATTCTATTCAAACTTATTTGTTATAGTAAAAACTATTTACATTTTACCTTTTTTTTTTCTTTTAACTCAAGTTTAAAGATATAACTTTCTTGCTCTTACTCCGATCGAACAATTCTCCTTCCTTTGCGTTGAAAAGGAAGATATAAATTAATCTCCATTCATATTGCCCACAAAAATTGGCCCTAGAAAGCCATGTCAGTAGAGCTATGAAAAAAAAATGCAAAACTGCAAAACTAAACCAATCAGACGGTTTTAGAGTGCCCGTCTAACTTTACGTCATAATTGTTTCTCAACGGTTCGAGACCAGATCAAATCATTTTAAAAACAGGTTTAATTTGTAAAATTTGATAAACAATCCAAACCAGATCGAATTGTTCAAATTTATCTTATTTTTTCTGTTTTCAAGTTTTAAAGTTTAAATAGCTCAAGGGACCACAAAAGAAGAAATAATGAAAAAAGCAACCAAAAACTCCAACAAAACAAAAAACAATAAACAAAAAGTCAATTAAACAGTTCAAACTTTGGTTTAAACCGGACCAAACCCTTCTATAACGTCTAGTGGACTCCAATCTCCTTATAAAAACGAGCTGGTCCAGTTTGTGTGTTTCCAAACCGTCAAAACGGTTTGGTCTAACAAACCTAATGGTTTGGGACTAGACTGCACTATGCACACTCCTACTTGTATTACAAATTAATGTTTTTAGCGTCTATCCAAACACTTATATTTCAATTTAAGTGGATTTTTTTTTAAAATACAATACAAATAGCAATTTAAATTGAAAATCTCAATTCGAACCACTCAAACCAATCCAAATCAATTTTAGTTTCCGATTTGAATGGATTATCTAAACACCACATTAATAATTATTGAATTTCAATTTGATGAGTGGTGGAATCTAATAGATTCGGTGGCTCTAACGTGGCATGGTAACAGACATAGCAGTCTTTGGTTAATTGCATTGCTAAAATTTGAACGTGTGGAAGCAGTTTGGACAAAACCTCCAATTGGAGTATGGTTATCAACCGGGCTTAAAGAGCCTAAAAGAAGGACGACTTCTAGACTACTTTGTTACTTAACATCCGTTGTGATCTCCACATCAAAAGAAAACTCTAAGAAGGAACAAACTACCATTCAGGTCCACCCAAAAAAAAAAAAAAAACAAACTTACTTTTTTCAATGGAACATTCTTTTGTCAGAAATTGAAGCAAAAAAGGGAAGCCAAAAAGATGACCAAAAAAAAAATTTCGAGTTACCATTCGGTACTACAATGCTAGAGACCACTCCTCAGGAAACAAAATTACAATAAACAAATAACACTGTCAATAATCTGGAACAACTAATATGGAACATTCTTGGGCAGATTCCTAATAACGTTACTCTTCATTCCAATCTTAGTCCGCATTGCTTCCACCCCTGATCTATTCATCGCCTTCATCACTTTCATCCTCACCATCTGTTCTCTCGACTGCACGGTTGCCAATCCCATGCTTCTGTACCTGAAAATAGAAGCACAAAGGTATCGTTGTTTAACATTTGTCCCCGCTGAGTTACTATTGTTTCCTTATACAACATTCGTAACACATGGAAGAAGAAATGGAAGAATAACCAAACCTGGAGGCCAGAGCGGCTGTTATTGCCATATCATTAACTGCTGATGGGCGTGGTTTTTGGCGATAGTAGCGCAAGAACTCCCTGGAACCAATTGTCTTGGTCAATACTCCGGCGCTAGATCTTTCAGTGATGACAAGCTCAGACCCAACAAGTTCCACCACGTTGTTGTCGCCTGATGTAACCAGCTGTTTACCATCCTCATTGACATAACTGGACCAAAGGACAGAAAAGCCGGCTCAGGAATGACCAAGTCATATATAGATCACAACATTCAATAATGACTGGATAAACCAATTACTCGAAAACTGATATAGAAGTAGGACCACAACAACGAGGAAGAAGAAAAACCTGCTGCTATAATCATAAAACTCTTCCAACTCTACTTCCTCCTCATCATCGCCATCACCATAGTGTACTTTGCAGTGGCTTTTTGCCACCATATGCTTCCTAACTGCTTCCAAGCTGCTAAAGGGGTGACGCCTATCATTACAGTACAAGCACATGAAATCCCTCTTGACCTGAAAATAGAAGAGAGAAATGAAGTAAGACTAACTTCTGAAAAGGGCAAACACACTGAAAATAAAAGGAAACAAATTCGTTAGGATCAAACATAGATCTAATAAAATATTCATTGTACCTTAAGGCCAAGATAAGTAAGAAGGCCTTTCGGATCCTTCAAATACTCAACATCAGGAATGAAGAAACTGTGCTGCTTATGCATGTGAACCATGCAGCTCTCTATGGTTTCATGCTCCAAATCACACATAAAGCAAGTGGATGGATCCAACTCTTCACCGTCGTTGTCATCATCTTCATCCATGTCATCTTCTGAAGCCTGCCCATTGACATTCAAATCGGTCAAGGACATTGTAGCCTTGCCAAGAGATTCTTCTTCAGCATCAACCTCCACCCACTCATCTTCACTATCTTCACTTTCTTCACTCTTAACCTCCTTTTGCGGAGGAACCTCATTCACAACACGACGTGGAAGAGGCTTGATTATTGCCCTCTCCTTGTCTTCATGGTTGGTCCCTTGAGAAGCCCTTGTGATGTGACTACGCGATTTGAGATGCTGAGCATGAGCCTTAGAACTTCTATAGCCCTTTCCACAAAGGCCGCAGCTGTAGAGCATTGGGGTTTCACTCATCTTATTTTTCTCTTGGGCAAGAGCAGATTGTCTAGTTAGAAACAATGTCTCCGTAACTCCAGGAACGCCAGCCACCTGATTTAGTTTAGTCAAAAGAATTCACCAAGTTATTCAAAAACACGCTCAGAGACATGTCCCTTGCTTAAAAGAAATCCACTTAAATCCCTTAAATCAATCAAACAGTAAATAAACCAAAGAACCCCCAAGATGAAATCAAGCCATCTAGTCAATGTAATGGACCACCAAAAAAGAAAAACAAAAAACAAAACTGACAAGGTAATCCCACAAGAATCAAATTCACTTTGATTTAACGTTTTTTTCAAAAATAAAAAGAAAAATAAAAATAAAAGAACGGCCCTGGAAAAGGTTCAGTTCCTCAAAGCCCACATGACGATAAAACAAATACTTAAACTAAACTTTGGGAAATGATGTATGGCAAAAGATTTTTTTTTTTTTGGCAAAACATTTGAAGTAGCAAATTCTCTAAACATAATTTGGCTGAGACAAGAAGCCTACTGCCTAAAAACTGAATAAATTACTGTCATCAGACTCATCACAACTTAATCACGAATGAACTATAGAAATTATCTAAGGCGGAAAAAAAAAATCAAAGACCATTCTCGGCTCCCAAAAAACAGGCAGATAATTCCAATATAATAAACAAGCTGCGGTTATGGATTCAATTTGAAAACCCTAAACCTGGAAACCGAAAATTAGATGAATATTAGGGGTTATAAATGGGAAAATCATCGAAAGACGGACCTTACGCTTGAGATTATAGCGGTGCCATTCGGACCTGTAATGGAGTTTTAGCTCCGAATCGTCCGTGAATTCCTTGTTGCAAGCATTACAAGTCAATGCCGGCATTTTTCTTTCAAATCGGAAGAAAATCAAAACAGGATTTTGGTTTTTATAAACCCTAATTAGCAGAGGAGAGAGATGATTTGGGGGCTTGGAAATAAATTTTTGGAGATATTTATGCTGGGGTTATGCGGAGGACGGGGAAACACAAGACGGCTCGTAGTCGTAGGCAGTGAAACGGTGTAGAATGGATTTCAGCCCATCAGGTGGGTCCCAGGGAAGGAGCGTCATGCAATGCGCAATCACCACCGTCCGCCTCATAAATGGCGGCCGTGCGTAGGTTTTTTTTTTTTTTTTTTTCAAAAATAAAAATAAGTAACTCATAAATTGATAATTAAATATCTATTTTTATTAATCTTATTTGTTTATTTATTTTCAATTTCAAAAAATTGTTTTCATGATCCCTAAATCATATATTCATTTTCATTAATCTTAATTATTCTTTTACTGGTATAATGTTTATTAATTGTAATAGAATTAATAATTTGATTTTTTAACCTACTTGGTATTTTTTAATTAAGAATTTTTATTTGTTAACAATAATAATAGATGAATTCCTTTAAAAAATAGATTCAAAAACCTATTTTTTTTGGAAGAAAAAGATTCAAAAATTCCAACATAAAAACTCTATATGCTTGAAATTAATTAAAAGCTTTGTATGAAAATGCTACCAATCTCTTCTTTTGATAGATTTAGGCAAGGTTCTTTATAAGAATACCACAAATTTATAAGAAAATCATAAACTTTACGCTTAAAATTACTATTAAAATTGAAAAATACTCGTCAATATCTAGTCATAATATTGTCCTGTTATATGGCTACAATATCCGCTATAATTGCCAATATTGAATGCACCATGGCTGTCATCATTGTTGGAACTTAAAAAAAAAAAAAATAATTACAAACGCTATAATCATGTCATAATTCATAAAAATAATTTAAAAACATTGCGCTTTCACCACTCATGGAGGAGACCTCCATTGCGGAGGAGATCAGCCAAATAGGGAAAGGTCTTCTTGGATGCGGAGGAGATCTCAATAAATGTCTCATCAGCAGAAGAGACGAAATCTTCTGCATGGCCACGATGATTAGATGCCAGCTGATCATATGAGTATCAATGTTCTGAAACCATCAGATTCAGAGTTTAAGGAATTACCTCAAGAGACACTTTCAGATTCTATATACACGCCTCATTTTAAGGTAGACTCAAATTCTTATATGCTTATTTGTTCTTTAAATTTTATTTGTTTATACAAAAGATTTGAATCTTCTTTTATACACGTCTCTTTTATAGAATTCCATTGGCACAATAGATGGTGTACGCGTTCTGACTTTAATACCTCCAGAAGATCGAGTGTCATTTATTGAAAGGAAGCGGGTGTCAACCCAAAATGTTATGGCTGCATGTGATTTTGATATGCAATTTATATGTGCATATGTAGGGTGGGAAGGTAGTGCTCATGATGCATGAATCTTCTTATCTATGTTACATAATCCAATGAGTTTGAATGCACTATAAAAATCAGACATTTTGTGACTTAAAAAACAAAAGCTTTAATCACACCAAAAATAAAACTAAAGCTTGTGACTTAATGCATTTTAGTCACAACAAAATATTGTGATTAAAAGTTTTGCTAAAAACTGTTGTGACTAAAAGCCTGGTTTTTTATAGTGATTGAAAATATCAATTTAGACTTATTGTTTGGACTAATTTTTCTTTTAATATTGTCAAACACCAGTTTGTATTTTTTTAGTCCAAATTATGGTCCTCAAACGGAGTCGCAATGTTTCTAAAAAAATATAGCTATTTCAAATCTTGCATACTTTTTTTTTTAATTTGGTGTCTTCACATTAAAGATATAGTATATATTTTTTTAGAACAAAATATACGACAACATTAGATGATCAAAGCTTAATGTTATGCTTAATATAATATCTTGTTATTATCTTATCAAAAAAAAATATTATGTTGATTAGACGGTGTAAGAACCGTGGCCATTATATATATATATATATATTCACTTTTTACATTCCTTGATTACACAACAATTGAGGTTGGTTTCACTATGTCCTTCTACAAGATTAGCTTTTCGGAATTCGAAGGTAACTTGTTGTCGTTAAAGAAATATTTACCATGTAACTTGTAAGGTTAAGATAATCAATTATTTGGCATAAAAAAAAGAATGAACGTTCAATTATATATTTTTATCGTTAAACCCGACAAATCTTTTTTTTTTGGAGCGTTTTTCTTTTTTTCTTTTTTTGAAAGGAGAGCGTTTTTTCCTTTCCATTTCTGATACTTTCTCCCGTTGATAAAAATGACTTGTCATCTAATCCAGCCGTTGAAATCCCTTCATATCCTCTCGGAGAAAAAAAAAAAAAAAAAAACAAATAACAACCGCTACAAACCCCCATCCTTTTTCCCCAACGGATCTCCCTCTCTCTCTAAACAAACAGAGATGCGAAAGACGCCATTTTTCCCCGACTTCTGCAACTAACACTCTCTGTTTCTCTCTCTCTCTCTCTCTCTCTCTCTCTCTCTATATATATATATATATATATATTTATTGTACGGGACTTTGTACTGTTGCCATGGCGACAAGTTTTAGATCACGGCGAGCCCTAGAAGCGCGGTCGGGTGGGAAAACTGTGCGAGCCAGGCGAACGGCGGGTTCGAGGACCCCTTACGACCGGCCGAGATTGGCCAATCTGGAACCCGAAAGCCCTAATTGGATTTCCAAGATCATTTTCTCGCCGACTCGAGCGATCGCTTCTGGCGCTGGGAAGCTTATCTCTACGGTCTTCTCTCAAGATTCTTCTTCGTCTTCGTCTTCCTCGTCGGGAAGTGACTCGAGTTCAGGTGCGTAGTGCGTGGTAGCTTAGCCGTGGAACCTGAAAGAGACTCTAGCTATTTATGTTTTGTTTTGAGATTTTTTTTTTTTGGTTTGCTCTTCTCTTTTGTTTGTCTGCAATTTTTGATGATTGGTGAAAACGAGAAGGAATTGATTCATCTTTTCTGATCAACGTGTAGGGAATTTAGGGAAAATGATAAATTTGACCTAGTCAGTTGGAGGATTTTGTGTCTCGTGGTTTCTAGGTCTGCTTGGGGTTTTGGTGTTGTGCGGATCCGTACTGAGGAGGATGTTGGAAACTTATGTCCTTACACTAGATTGTTTTCCCTCTTCTTTTTTGTTTCTTACTCTATGTCCCACGCAATAGAAGCTGCTGTAAATGTAATCTGCTACAAAAGTTATAGTTCAAAATTTAGTGGAATCCTGCTATTTTACTTTGCAAAACTCTTGGTTATGTTTACTTGTCACTAGGCAATGAACCTTCTGCTTAAGTAATGTTTTGCATATGCCACACTTTTGTATTATATACGTATAGCAGTAATTGTTCGCGTGCACGCACGCACATAGAGATAGTTTGTCAAAAATAATAGAGTATTTTTGGGGAGAGGCATATAAATATGTACATATTTTTTGTGATACAGTGCTAGCTGTTACTTGGATTTGAACTTAAGATCTCCCCTTTAATCTACCTCACCCTTGCCAACTGAGTTAGAGAGACATATAAATTCCTAAGTACCGTGATATTCATTTATCTTATCTTACATTTTTGGCCTTTTCAACTAAATACTAATTCGTAATGGATATTAAGTCATAGGTTCTAGGTCATAAAGGTCAGAATCAACACATATGTGTAAAGTGTGTTTTCCGATTTGTGTTTTGATTATGGCTATCAGATGGCAGACAGAAATCTGGATTTTTCTTTGTGATTTTTTGTTCCTTTTGATTGGATTAGTTGTCTCCAATTTTGCAGAGGAGGATGTTGATTATGATTATGATGATGATGATGATGAAGATGATGACATCTCATCTGGAGCTGACATGTTGAAGGAGGTAATTGCAATATTTTTCATTTCGTTCTACTGGGAGCATTGTTATAATCTTTGAAATGGTTTTTCTTTTTCTTTTTGTTTTTCATTTTTTTTCGTGAAAGTACCTGAACTTTGTGTGTTTTTGTGTCAATGAACTAATTAGCATGCGAACAGAATTAACCTAAGTTTTCATGTTAGGTTTTGTGTTTCAATGGTAAATGATAAAAGAAGTGGCTGAATGAATATGATTTTGGTTCCTGTATTATGTGAATCACAGCCTTATTCATGCAGCGAGTGAAGAAATACGAAAAGCTTGGAATTTGAAAGTATTATCTTAATAAACTGAATGTGGAATTGTTTCTTGGTAATAGGATGATGTTTTATGGGTTGCCTTGTCTATTGGACGTCTTAAAAATCTTTTATATGGCGTAGGATTGTTCTCTTGGTTTCATAGTCATGGGGTTGTATTTACAAAACAATCCAATTATACAAATTAATGAAGGTTTTCTAGACTTATTTGTGTTTTACTCCATGTGCTTTTGATTATCATGGTTGAATCAGAGCAATGATAAATCAGAAATGATCCAGGGCTTCAGGAAGGATCTTGAGCCAACAACGGGAAAAAGGGATTCCAAGAGTGCAATAGAAAAGCTGCTAATGCGGGAGACATTTACTAGGTAACTGAGAGTTCCACAAATTCAAATTTAAGTTGGATTTATCCTTGTTTGTTTCCTGCTCAGCTGCTCGTGCTTCCCCCCAACCCTTTTAGAAAAGAAGTTCATTGAGTATTGAGGTCTTATTTTTTTTCCTAATAATTCAACTTTAGAGTTGTGATGGAATTTCTTGTTTGATCAGGGAAGAAGGCAACAAACTAATAAAGATTATTAAAGCCAGAGTTGTAGATGGTTTCAGCACTAAAGATGCAGACACCAGGGGACTAACTGAGATACCCAAAGAAACATCTGGAGGTAGGATTAATAAATGATTTGACGTGCCAATATTCTTCGTGTTAGATTGATGGTTTCAAGTATGTTGCAGAAGCCGATGAGCCGAGCCTTCGTTGTACAGCTGTTATGGAGGCAAAAAAGTGGTTGTCAGAAAAGAAATTGAGATCAGCTTCAAAATCAGATATGAATGACGTAAATCTTTATTTTTTTTACTCTGTTTCCTCTCCAAAAGTTGGTACTCTTTCATAGTTAACCTAACAAGTGGGACCCTATGATTTATGCCATCATTTGTTCCCCTTTCTCTCTCTACATACACACAGATGGATACTGTTTAATAATGGACGTAAGGATTAAATTTTCTTCCCCGCGTTCTTCTTTTTCTTTCCTTTGATTGTCTAGCATCTTTATTTGTGGCAATTTTTATACTTTATCTTTGCAAACTTGTTGACTGATTAAATACTTCCAAATTTTAATGTTTAAAAAGCAATCACAGAGAAAATAGGCGAAGCCGTGTAGATGATGTGTCACGGATGCATTAACACTGGAGTCTGAATAAAACTTAGGCTTAATTGATCCTGTAGTGAAAAAGGTCAAGTAGAGATGCGGTAAAGAATAGGTTTGAATGACTTTGGATGGTAGAGAACTGATAAGATCAGTATCTATTACAGGTCTGAAATGGAGGATGAGTGAAGGCAAGTTTAAGAGTTTAAGAAATTGACTGTTTATAGAATGGAATTTTTATCACAGAGTAATACTATTAATAAGAATTCTAGACTAGGATAGGAAGGTTTTCGAGTGACCTTCTTCACTCCATTTCCTCACTTATTCTTACTAACAGAATTCTCAATACCTTCCGCCCCTCCCTTACCTCACTTTTATTCTTTTCTTCTAACCACTTACCCAATTCCCCATGCTAACTAATTAACCACCTGCTTGGCTAGCTAATGCTAATGTGTGCATGGTCTTCGGAGAGCATTCCCATCACGTGGTCTGCTTCTTTTGACAACTCTTGGGCCACCTCAGCTTCTGCTCTTCCCAGCTCAGCTCTATTGAATTCCTCAGCATATTGATCCATTTCCACCTCAGCTTGCTCACAACCTTTGTTCTCTGCCTCTGCCTTGTTCTCTGCCTCTGTTTTTTTCTTACGTCTCTTTCTTACATAAGTGATTCGGATTGGTGGTCTATTGATTCCATCAGTACCCGCCGCCCAAAGTTGCACCTTGTCCTCAAGGTGAAAGTCAGGAAAGCGAGCTGCTACCACATCGTATAATTCCCAAGTATCGTCATGGTCAGGGAGTTTTTCCCAATGTATGAGCACTTCCAGATTTGATTTACCACCATAAGTGGATTGACGGACACCACGAACAGCTGCCGGAGAAGAAACTAGCTCTATTTCTGAATTAAGTTGTGATGGTAATTCAAATACTGGTGTAGTAGTGCCAACTGCAGCGCGCAACTGGGACACATGAAACACCGGATGAATAGCCGCTGTGGGAGGCAATTTCAAACGATAAGCGACAGGACCAATACGCGCCTCTATCTCATATGGACCATAGTATCGTGGTGCTAACTTTTCATTTCGACGTTTTGCCAGCGAACGTTGTCGGAACGGTCGCAATTTCAGGTACACCAAATCTCCAACTGCGTACATAACATCCCGCCTTTTCCCATCAGCTGCTGCCTTCATTTTTTGTTGTGCCTTAAGTAATTGCTGCTTGAGCAAATCGAGCATTGTGTCTCGTTCTACTAGCTCTTGATCCACCGACGCCACTGGTGATGCTCCCATTTCATAACGGACCAAAGGTGGAGGATCCCTCCCATATAAAATACGGAACGGAGTAGCCTTAGCAGCTGTATGGAAGGATGTATTATA